>JAWCTZ010000396.1:0-43397 GCA_036850595.1 Rhyacichthys aspro | reverse complement strand
GGAGGGGCTTTGGCACGTACGGATGGGTCCTTGGGATGTATAGAGGGGTCCTTGAAACGCACGGAGGGTTCTTTTTCGTACAGAGGGGCCTTTGGGAAATATTGACGGGCTTTGGAACGTACGGAGGGGTCTTTTTGACGTAGGGAGAGGTCTATTTCATACGGAGGGGCCTTTCGGACATATGGAGGGGCTTTGGAACGTGCGGAAGAGTCTTTTGTACGTACGGAGGGGTCTCTTTTGTACGGAGGGGCGTTTCGGACACACGGAGGGGCTTTGTCACGTACGGATGGGTCCTTGGGATGTATAGAGGGGCCTTTGAAACGTACGGAGGGTTCTTTTTCGTACAGAGGGGCCTTTGGGAAATATTGACGGGCTTTGGAACGTACGGAGGGGTCTTTTTGACGTAGGGAGAGGTCTATTTCATACGGAGGGGCCTTTCGGACATATGGAGGGGCTTTGGAACGTTCGGAAGAGTCTTTTGTACGTACGGAGGGGTCTCTGTTGTACGGAGGGGCGTTTCGGACACACGGAGGGGCTTTGGCACGTACGGATGGGTCCTTGGGATGTATAGAGGGGCCTTTGAAACGTACGGAGGGTTCTTTTTCGTACAGAGGGGCCTTTGGGAAATATTGACGGGCTTTGGAACGTACGGAGGGGTCTTTTTGACGTAGGGAGAGGTCTATTTCATACGGAGGGGCCTTTCGGACATATGGAGGGGCTTTGGAACGTGCGGAAGAGTCTTTGTACGTACGGAGGGTCTCTTTTGTACGGAGGGGCGTTTCCGACACACGGAGGGGCTTTGGCACGTACGGATGGGTCCTTGGGATGTATAGAGGGGCCTTTGAAACGTACGGAGGGTTCTTTTCGTACAGAGGGGCCTTTGGGAAATATTGACGGGCTTTGGAACGTACGGAGGGGTCTTTTGACGTAGGGAGAGGTCTATTTCATACGGAGGGGCCTTTCGGACATATGGAGGGGCTTTGGAACGTGCGGAAGAGTCTTTTGTACGTACGGAGGGTCTCTTTGTACGGAGGGGCGTTTCGACACACGGAGGGGCTTTGTCGTCGTGGTCCTGGGGCCCGCGGCTCGCGGGGGCCGCGCCCCGAGTCTATTTCATAACGGAGGGGCCTTTCGGACATATGGAGGGGCTTTGGAACGTGCGGAAGAGTCTTTGTACGTACGGAGGGGTCTCTTGTACGGAGGGGCGTTTCGACACACGGAGGGGCTTTGGCACGTACGGATGGGTCCTTGGGATGTATAGAGGGGCCTTTGAAACGTACGGAGGGTTCTTTTTCGTACAGAGGGGCCTTTGGGAAATATTGACGGGCTTTGGAACGTACGGAGGGGTCTTTTGACGTAGGGAGAGGTCTATTTCATACGGAGGGGCCTTTCGGACATATGGAGGGGCTTTGGAACGTGCGGAAGAGTCTTTGTACGTACGGAGGGGTCTCTTTGTACGGAGGGGCGTTTCGACACACGGAGGGGCTTTGGCACGTACGGATGGGTCCTTGGGATGTATAGAGGGGCCTTTGAAACGTACGGAGGGTTCTTTTTCGTACAGAGGGGCCTTTGGGAAATATTGACGGGCTTTGGAACGTACGGAGGGGTCTTTTGACGTAGGGAGAGGTCTATTTCATACGGAGGGGCCTTTCGGACATATGGAGGGGCTTTGGAACGTGCGGAAGAGTCTTTGTACGTACGGAGGGGTCTCTTTGTACGGAGGGGCGTTTCGGACACACGGAGGGGCTTTGGCACGTACGGATGGGTCCTTGGGATGTATAGAGGGGCCTTTGAAACGTACGGAGGGTTCTTTTTCGTACAGAGGGGCCTTTGGGAAATATTGACGGGCTTTGGAACGTACGGAGGGGTCTTTTGACGTAGGGAGAGGTCTATTTCATACGGAGGGGCCTTTCGGACATATGGAGGGGCTTTGGAACGTGCGGAAGAGTCTTTGTACGTACGGAGGGGTCTCTTTGTACGGAGGGGCGTTTCGGACACACGGAGGGGCTTTGGCACGTACGGATGGGTCCTTGGGATGTATAGAGGGGCCTTTGAAACGTACGGAGGGTTCTTTTTCGTACAGAGGGGCCTTTGGGAAATATTGACGGGCTTTGGAACGTACGGAGGGGTCTTTTGACGTAGGGAGAGGTCTATTTCATACGGAGGGGCCTTTCGGACATATGGAGGGGCTTTGGAACGTGCGGAAGAGTCTTTGTACGTACGGAGGGGTCTCTTTGTACGGAGGGGCGTTTCGGACACACGGAGGGGCTTTGGCACGTACGGATGGGTCCTTGGGATGTATAGAGGGGCCTTTGAAAC
This sequence comes from Rhyacichthys aspro, assembly GCA_036850595.1. NCBI lineage: Eukaryota > Metazoa > Chordata > Actinopteri > Gobiiformes > Rhyacichthyidae > Rhyacichthys > Rhyacichthys aspro. The sequence continues at coordinate 41,078 of JAWCTZ010000396.1, read as the reverse complement.
GTACGGAGGGTTCTTTTCGTACAGAGGGGCCTTTGGGAAATATTGACGGGCTTTGGAACGTACGGAGGGGTCTTTTGACGTAGGGAGAGGTCTATTTCATACGGAGGGGCCTTTCGGACATATGGAGGGGCTTTGGAACGTGCGGAAGAGTCTTTGTACGTACGGAGGGGTCTCTTTGTACGGAGGGGCGTTTCGGACACACGGAGGGGCTTTGGCACGTACGGATGGGTCCTTGGGATGTATAGAGGGGCCTTTGAAACGTACGGAGGGTTCTTTTTCGTACAGAGGGGCCTTTGGGAAATATTGACGGGCTTTGGAACGTACGGAGGGGTCTTTTTGACGTAGGGAGAGGTCTATTTCATACGGAGGGGCCTTTCGGACATATGGAGGGGCTTTGGAACGTGCGGAAGAGTCTTTGTACGTACGGAGGGGTCTCTTTGTACGGAGGGGCGTTTCGGACACACGGAGGGGCTTTGGCACGTACGGATGGGTCCTTGGGATGTATAGAGGGGCCTTTGAAACGTACGGAGGGTTCTTTTTCGTACAGAGGGGCCTTTGGGAAATATTGACGGGCTTTGGAACGTACGGAGGGGTCTTTTGACGTAGGGAGAGGTCTATTTCATACGGAGGGGCCTTTCGGACATATGGAGGGGCTTTGGAACGTGCGGAAGAGTCTTTGTACGTACGGAGGGGTCTCTTTGTACGGAGGGGCGTTTCGGACACACGGAGGGGCTTTGGCACGTACGGATGGGTCCTTGGGATGTATAGAGGGGCCTTTGAAACGTACGGAGGGTTCTTTTTCGTACAGAGGGGCCTTTGGGAAATATTGACGGGCTTTGGAACGTACGGAGGGGTCTTTTGACGTAGGGAGAGGTCTATTTCATACGGAGGGGCCTTTCGGACATATGGAGGGGCTTTGGAACGTGCGGAAGAGTCTTTGTACGTACGGAGGGGTCTCTTTGTACGGAGGGGCGTTTCGGACACACGGAGGGGCTTTGGCACGTACGGATGGGTCCTTGGGATGTATAGAGGGGCCTTTGAAACGTACGGAGGGTTCTTTTTCGTACAGAGGGGCCTTTGGGAAATATTGACGGGCTTTGGAACGTACGGAGGGGTCTTTTGACGTAGGGAGAGGTCTATTTCATACGGAGGGGCCTTTCGGACATATGGAGGGGCTTTGGAACGTGCGGAAGAGTCTTTGTACGTACGGAGGGGTCTCTTTGTACGGAGGGGCGTTTCGGACACACGGAGGGGCTTTGGCACGTACGGATGGGTCCTTGGGATGTATAGAGGGGCCTTTGAAACGTACGGAGGGTTCTTTTTCGTACAGAGGGGCCTTTGGGAAATATTGACGGGCTTTGGAACGTACGGAGGGGTCTTTTGACGTAGGGAGAGGTCTATTTCATACGGAGGGGCCTTCGGACATATGGAGGGGCTTTGGAACGTGCGGAAGAGTCTTTGTACGTACGGAGGGGTCTCTTTGTACGGAGGGGCGTTTCTGACACACGGAGGGGCTTTGGCACGTACGGATGGGTCCTTGGGATGTATAGAGGGGCCTTTGAAACGTACGGAGGGTTCTTTTCGTACAGAGGGGCCTTTGGGAAATATTGACGGGCTTTGGAACGTACGGAGGGGTCTTTTGACGTAGGGAGAGGTCTATTTCATACGGAGGGGCCTTTCGGACATATGGAGGGGCTTTGGAACGTGCGGAAGAGTCTTTTGTACGTACGGAGGGGTCTCTGTTGTACGGAGGGGCGTTTCGGACACACGGAGGGGCTTTGGCACGTACGGATGGGTCCTTGGGATGTATAGAGGGGCCTTTGAAACGTACGGAGGGTTCTTTTTCGTACAGAGGGGCCTTTGGGAAATATTGACGGGCTTTGGAACGTACGGAGGGGTCTTTTGACGTAGGGAGAGGTCTATTTCATACGGAGGGGCCTTTCGGACATATGGAGGGGCTTTGGAACGTGCGGAAGAGTCTTTTGTACGTACGGAGGGGTCTCTGTTGTACGGAGGGGCGTTTCGGACACACGGAGGGGCTTTGGCACGTACGGATGGGTCCTTGGGATGTATAGAGGGGCCTTTGAAACGTACGGAGGGTTCTTTTTCGTACAGAGGGGCCTTTGGGAAATATTGACGGGCTTTGGAACGTACGGAGGGGTCTTTTGACGTAGGGAGAGGTCTATTTCATACGGAGGGGCCTTTCGGACATATGGAGGGGCTTTGGAACGTGCGGAAGAGTCTTTTGTACGCACGGAGGGGTCTCTTTGTACGGAGGGGCGTTTCGACACACGGAGGGGCTTTGGCACGTACGGATGGGTCCTTGGGATGTATAGAGGGGCCTTTGAAACGTACGGAGGGTTCTTTTTCGTACAGAGGGGCCTTTGGGAAATATTGACGGGCTTTGGAACGTACGGAGGGGTCTTTTGACGTAGGGAGAGGTCTATTTCATACGGAGGGGCCTTTCGGACATATGGAGGGGCTTTGGAACGTGCGGAAGAGTCTTTGTACGTACGGAGGGGTCTCTTTGTACGGAGGGGCGTTTCGGACACACGGAGGGGCTTTGGCACGTACGGATGGGTCCTTGGGATGTATAGAGGGGCCTTTGAAACGTACGGAGGGTTCTTTTTCGTACAGAGGGGCCTTTGGGAAATATTGACGGGCTTTGGAACGTACGGAGGGGTCTTTTGACGTAGGGAGAGGTCTATTTCATACGGAGGGGCCTTTCGGACATATGGAGGGGCTTTGGAACGTGCGGAAGAGTCTTTGTACGTACGGAGGGGTCTCTTTGTACGGAGGGGCGTTTCGGACACACGGAGGGGCTTTGGCACGCGGATGGGTCCTTGGGATGTATAGAGGGGCCTTTGAAACGTACGGAGGGTTCTTTTTCGTACAGAGGGGCCTTTGGGAAATATTGACGGGCTTTGGAACGTACGGAGGGGTCTTTTGACGTAGGGAGAGGTCTATTTCATACGGAGGGGCCTTTCGGACATATGGAGGGGCTTTGGAACGTGCGGAAGAGTCTTTGTACGTACGGAGGGGTCTCTTTGTACGGAGGGGCGTTTCGGACACACGGAGGGGCTTTGGCACGTACGGATGGGTCCTTGGGATGTATAGAGGGGCCTTTGAAACGTACGGAGGGTTCTTTTTCGTACAGAGGGGCCTTTGGGAAATATTGACGGGCTTTGGAACGTACGGAGGGGTCTTTTTGACGTAGGGAGAGGTCTATTTCATACGGAGGGGCCTTTCGGACATATGGAGGGGCTTTGGAACGTGCGGAAGAGTCTTTGTACGTACGGAGGGGTCTCTTTGTACGGAGGGGCGTTTCGGACACACGGAGGGGCTTTGGCACGTACGGATGGGTCCTTGGGATGTATAGAGGGGCCTTTGAAACGCACGGAGGGTTCTTTTTCGTACAGAGGGGCCTTTGGGAAATATTGACGGGCTTTGGAACGTACGGAGGGGTCTTTTGACGTAGGGAGAGGTCTATTTCATACGGAGGGGCCTTTCGGACATATGGAGGGGCTTTGGAACGTGCGGAAGAGTCTTTGTACGTACGGAGGGGTCTCTTTGTACGGAGGGGCGTTTCGGACACACGGAGGGGCTTTGGCACGTACGGATGGGTCCTTGGGATGTATAGAGGGGCCTTTGAAACGTACGGAGGGTTCTTTTTCGTACAGAGGGGCCTTTGGGAAATATTGACGGGCTTTGGAACGTACGGAGGGGTCTTTTTGACGTAGGGAGAGGTCTATTTCATACGGAGGGGCCTTTCGGACATATGGAGGGGCTTTGGAACGTGCGGAAGAGTCTTTGTACGTACGGAGGGGTCTCTTTGTACGGAGGGGCGTTTCGGACACACGGAGGGGCTTTGGCACGTACGGATGGGTCCTTGGGATGTATAGAGGGGCCTTTGAAACGTACGGAGGGTTCTTTTTCGTACAGAGGGGCCTTTGGGAAATATTGACGGGCTTTGGAACGTACGGAGGGGTCTTTTGACGTAGGGAGAGGTCTATTTCATACGGAGGGGCCTTTCGGACATATGGAGGGGCTTTGGAACGTGCGGAAGAGTCTGTTGTACGTACGGAGGGGTCTCTTTTGTACGGAGGGGCGTTTCGGACACACGGAGGGGCTTTGGCACGTACGGATGGGTCCTTGGGATGTATAGAGGGGCCTTTGAAACGTACGGAGGGTTCTTTTTCGTACAGAGGGGCCTTTGGGAAATATTGACGGGCTTTGGAACGTACGGAGGGGTCTTTTGACGTAGGGAGAGGTCTATTTCATACGGAGGGGCCTTTCGGACATATGGAGGGGCTTTGGAACGTGCGGAAGAGTCTTTGTACGTACGGAGGGGTCTCTTTGTACGGAGGGGCGTTTCGGACACACGGAGGGGCTTTGGCACGTCGGATGGGTCCTTGGGATGTATAGAGGGGCCTTTGAAACGCACGGAGGGTTCTTTTTCGTACAGAGGGGCCTTTGGGAAATATTGACGGGCTTTGGAACGTACGGAGGGGTCTTTTGACGTAGGGAGAGGTCTATTTCATACGGAGGGGCCTTTCGGACATATGGAGGGGCTTTGGAACGTGCGGAAGAGTCTTTGTACGTACGGAGGGGTCTCTTTGTACGGAGGGGCGTTTCGGACACACGGAGGGGCTTTGGCACGTACGGATGGGTCCTTGGGATGTATAGAGGGGCCTTTGAAACGTACGGAGGGTTCTTTTTCGTACAGAGGGGCCTTTGGGAAATATTGACGGGCTTTGGAACGTACGGAGGGGTCTTTTTGACGTAGGGAGAGGTCTATTTCATACGGAGGGGCCTTTCGGACATATGGAGGGGCTTTGGAACGTGCGGAAGAGTCTTTGTACGTACGGAGGGGTCTCTTTGTACGGAGGGGCGTTGGACACACGGAGGGGCTTTGGCACGTACGGATGGGTCCTTGGGATGTATAGAGGGGCCCTTGAAACGCACGGAGGGTTCTTTTTCGTACAGAGGGGCCTTTGGGAAATATTGACGGGCTTTGGAACGTACGGAGGGGTCTTTTGACGTAGGGAGAGGTCTATTTCATACGGAGGGGCCTTTCGGACATATGGAGGGGCTTTGGAACGTGCGGAAGAGTCTTTGTACGTACGGAGGGGTCTCTTTGTACGGAGGGGCGTTTCGGACACACGGAGGGGCTTTGGCACGTACGGATGGGTCCTTGGGATGTATAGAGGGGCCTTTGAAACGTACGGAGGGTTCTTTTTCGTACAGAGGGGCCTTTGGGAAATATTGACGGGCTTTGGAACGTACGGAGGGGTCTTTTGACGTAGGGAGAGGTCTATTTCATACGGAGGGGCCTTTCGGACATATGGAGGGGCTTTGGAACGTGCGGAAGAGTCTTTGTACGTACGGAGGGGTCTCTTTGTACGGAGGGGCGTTTCGACACACGGAGGGGCTTTGGCACGTACGGATGGGTCCTTGGGATGTATAGAGGGGCCTTTGAAACGTACGGAGGGTTCTTTTTCGTACAGAGGGGCCTTTGGGAAATATTGACGGGCTTTGGAACGTACGGAGGGGTCTTTTTGACGTAGGGAGAGGTCTATTTCATACGGAGGGGCCTTTCGGACATATGGAGGGGCTTTGGAACGTGCGGAAGAGTCTTTGTACGTACGGAGGGGTCTCTTTGTACGGAGGGGCGTTTCGGACACACGGAGGGGCTTTGGCACGTACGGATGGGTCCTTGGGATGTATAGAGGGGCCTTTGAAACGCACGGAGGGTTCTTTTTCGTACAGAGGGGCCTTTGGGAAATATTGACGGGCTTTGGAACGCACGGAGGGGTCTTTTTGACGTAGGGAGAGGTCTATTTCATACGGAGGGGCCTTTCGGACATATGGAGGGGCTTTGGAACGTGCGGAAGAGTCTTTTGTACGTACGGAGGGGTCTCTTTGTACGGAGGGTTTTTTTTCGGGGGGGCTTTGGAAATTTGGGGGGTTTTTGGATTTTTTTTATTCGAGGGTCTCTTTGTAGAGGGGCGTTTCGACACACGGAGGGGCTTTGGCACGTACGGATGGGTCCTTGGGATGTATAGAGGGGCCTTTGAAACGTACGGAGGGTTCTTTTTCGTACAGAGGGGCCTTTGGGAAATATTGACGGGCTTTGGAACGTACGGAGGGGTCTTTTGACGTAGGGAGAGGTCTATTTCATACGGAGGGGCCTTTCGGACATATGGAGGGGCTTTGGAACGTGCGGAAGAGTCTTTGTACGTACGGAGGGGTCTCTTTGTACGGAGGGGCGTTTCGACACACGGAGGGGCTTTGGCACGCACGGATGGGTCCTTGGGATGTATAGAGGGGCCTTGAAACGTACGGAGGGTTCTTTTTCGTACAGAGGGGCCTTTGGGAAATATTGACGGGCTTTGGAACGTACGGAGGGGTCTTTTGACGTAGGGAGAGGTCTATTTCATACGGAGGGGCCTTTCGGACTATGGAGGGGCTTTGGAACGTGCGGAAGAGTCTTTGTACGTACGGAGGGGTCTCTTTGTACGGAGGGGCGTTTCGGACACACGGAGGGGCTTTGGCACGCACGGATGGGTCCTTGGGATGTATAGAGGGGCCTTTGAAACGCACGGAGGGTTCTTTTTCGTACAGAGGGGCCTTTGGGAAATATTGACGGGCTTTGGAACGTACGGAGGGGTCTTTTTGACGTAGGGAGAGGTCTATTTCATACGGAGGGGCCTTTCGGACATATGGAGGGGCTTTGGAACGTGCGGAAGAGTCTTTGTACGCACGGAGGGGTCTCTTTGTACGGAGGGGCGTTTCGACACACGGAGGGGCTTTGGCACGTACGGATGGGTCCTTGGGATGTATAGAGGGGCCTTTGAAACGTACGGAGGGTTCTTTTTCGTACAGAGGGGCCTTTGGGAAATATTGACGGGCTTTGGAACGCACGGAGGGGTCTTTTGACGTAGGGAGAGGTCTATTTCATACGGAGGGGCCTTTCGGACATATGGAGGGGCTTTGGAACGTGCGGAAGAGTCTTTGTACGTACGGAGGGGTCTCTTTTGTACGGAGGGGCGTTTCGACACACGGAGGGGCTTTGGCACGTACGGATGGGTCCTTGGGATGTATAGAGGGGCCTTTGAAACGCACGGAGGGTTCTTTTTCGTACAGAGGGGCCTTTGGGAAATATTGACGGGCTTTGGAACGTACGGAGGGGTCTTTTGACGTAGGGAGAGGTCTATTTCATACGGAGGGGCCTTTCGGACATATGGAGGGGCTTTGGAACGTGCGGAAGAGTCTTTGTACGTACGGAGGGGTCTCTTTGTACGGAGGGGCGTTTCGGACACACGGAGGGGCTTTGGCACGTACGGATGGGTCCTTGGGATGTATAGAGGGGCCTTTGAAACGCACGGAGGGTTCTTTTTCGTACAGAGGGGCCTTTGGGAAATATTGACGGGCTTTGGAACGTACGGAGGGGTCTTTTGACGTAGGGAGAGGTCTATTTCATACGGAGGGGCCTTTCGGACATATGGAGGGGCTTTGGAACGTGCGGAAGAGTCTTTGTACGTACGGAGGGGTCTCTTTGTACGGAGGGGCGTTTCGACACACGGAGGGGCTTTGGCACGTACGGATGGGTCCTTGGGATGTATAGAGGGGCCTTTGAAACGTACGGAGGGTTCTTTTTCGTACAGAGGGGCCTTTGGGAAATATTGACGGGCTTTGGAACGTACGGAGGGGTCTTTTGACGTAGGGAGAGGTCTATTTCATACGGAGGGGCCTTTCGGACATATGGAGGGGCTTTGGAACGTGCGGAAGAGTCTTTGTACGCACGGAGGGGTCTCTTTTGTACGGAGGGGCGTTTCGACACACGGAGGGGCTTTGGCACGTACGGATGGGTCCTTGGGATGTATAGAGGGGCCTTTGAAACGTACGGAGGGTTCTTTTTCGTACAGAGGGGCCTTTGGGAAATATTGACGGGCTTTGGAACGTACGGAGGGGTCTTTTGACGTAGGGAGAGGTCTATTTCATACGGAGGGGCCTTTCGGACATATGGAGGGGCTTTGGAACGTGCGGAAGAGTCTTTGTACGCACGGAGGGGTCTCTTTGTACGGAGGGGCGTTTCGGACACACGGAGGGGCTTTGGCACGTACGGATGGGTCCTTGGGATGTATAGAGGGGCCTTTGAAACGTACGGAGGGTTCTTTTTCGTACAGAGGGGCCTTTGGGAAATATTGACGGGCTTTGGAACGTACGGAGGGGTCTTTTGACGTAGGGAGAGGTCTATTTCATACGGAGGGGCCTTTCGGACATATGGAGGGGCTTTGGAACGTGCGGAAGAGTCTTTGTACGTACGGAGGGGTCTCTTTGTACGGAGGGGCGTTTCGGACACACGGAGGGGCTTTGGCACGTACGGATGGGTCCTTGGGATGTATAGAGGGGCCTTTGAAACGTACGGAGGGTTCTTTTTCGTACAGAGGGGCCTTTGGGAAATATTGACGGGCTTTGGAACGTACGGAGGGGTCTTTTGACGTAGGGAGAGGTCTATTTCATACGGAGGGGCCTTTCGGACATATGGAGGGGCTTTGGAACGTGCGGAAGAGTCTTTGTACGCACGGAGGGGTCTCTTTGTACGGAGGGGCGTTTCGGACACACGGAGGGGCTTTGGCACGTACGGATGGGTCCTTGGGATGTATAGAGGGGCCTTTGAAACGTACGGAGGGTTCTTTTTCGTACAGAGGGGCCTTTGGGAAATATTGACGGGCTTTGGAACGTACGGAGGGGTCTTTTGACGTAGGGAGAGGTCTATTTCATACGGAGGGGCCTTTCGGACATATGGAGGGGCTTTGGAACGTGCGGAAGAGTCTTTTGTACGTACGGAGGGGTCTCTTTGTACGGAGGGGCGTTTCGGACACACGGAGGGGCTTTGGCACGTACGGATGGGTCCTTGGGATGTATAGAGGGGCCTTTGAAACGTACGGAGGGTTCTTTTTCGTACAGAGGGGCCTTTGGGAAATATTGACGGGCTTTGGAACGTACGGAGGGGTCTTTTGACGTAGGGAGAGGTCTATTTCATACGGAGGGGCCTTCGGACATATGGAGGGGCTTTGGAACGTGCGGAAGAGTCTTTTGTACGTACGGAGGGGTCTCTTTTGTACGGAGGGGCGTTTCGGACACACGGAGGGGCTTTGGCACGTACGGATGGGTCCTTGGGATGTATAGAGGGGCCTTTGAAACGTACGGAGGGTTCTTTTTCGTACAGAGGGGCCTTTGGGAAATATTGACGGGCTTTGGAACGTACGGAGGGGTCTTTTTGACGTAGGGAGAGGTCTATTTCATACGGAGGGGCCTTTCGGACATATGGAGGGGCTTTGGAACGTGCGGAAGAGTCTTTGTACGTACGGAGGGGTCTCTTTGTACGGAGGGGCGTTTCTGACACACGGAGGGGCTTTGGCACGTACGGATGGGTCCTTGGGATGTATAGAGGGGCCTTTGAAACGCACGGAGGGTTCTTTTTCGTACAGAGGGGCCTTTGGGAAATATTGACGGGCTTTGGGACGGACGGAGGGGTCTTTTTGACGGAGGGAGAGGTCTATTTCATACGGAGGGGCCTTTCGGACATATGGAGGGGCTTTGGAACGTGCGGAAGAGTCTTTGTACGTACGGAGGGGTCTCTTTGTACGGAGGGGCGTTTCGGACACACGGAGGGGCTTTGGCACGCACGGATGGGTCCTTGGGATGTATAGAGGGGCCTTTGAAACGCACGGAGGGTTCTTTTTCGTACAGAGGGGCCTTTGGGAAATATTGACGGGCTTTGGAACGTACGGAGGGGTCTTTTTGACGTAGGGAGAGGTCTATTTCATACGGAGGGGCCTTTCGGACATATGGAGGGGCTTTGGAACGTGCGGAAGAGTCTTTGTACGCACGGAGGGGTCTCTTTGTACGGAGGGGCGTTTCGGACACACGGAGGGGCTTTGGCACGTACGGATGGGTCCTTGGGATGTATAGAGGGGCCTTTGAAACGCACGGAGGGTTCTTTTTCGTACAGAGGGGCCTTTGGGAAATATTGACGGGCTTTGGAACGTACGGAGGGGTCTTTTGACGTAGGGAGAGGTCTATTTCATACGGAGGGGCCTTTCGGACATATGGAGGGGCTTTGGAACGTGCGGAAGAGTCTTTGTACGCACGGAGGGGTCTCTTTGTACGGAGGGGCGTTTCGGACACACGGAGGGGCTTTGGCACGTACGGATGGGTCCTTGGGATGTATAGAGGGGCCTTTGAAACGTACGGAGGGTTCTTTTTCGTACAGAGGGGCCTTTGGGAAATATTGACGGGCTTTGGAACGTACGGAGGGGTCTTTTTGACGTAGGGAGAGGTCTATTTCATACGGAGGGGCCTTTCGGACATATGGAGGGGCTTTGGAACGTGCGGAAGAGTCTTTTGTACGTACGGAGGGGTCTCTTTGTACGGAGGGGCGTTTCGGACACACGGAGGGGCTTTGGCACGTACGGATGGGTCCTTGGGATGTATAGAGGGGCCTTTGAAACGTACGGAGGGTTCTTTTCGTACAGAGGGGCCTTTGGGAAATATTGACGGGCTTTGGAACGCACGGAGGGGTCTTTTGACGTAGGGAGAGGTCTATTTCATACGGAGGGGCCTTTCGGACATATGGAGGGGCTTTGGAACGTGCGGAAGAGTCTTTTGTACGTACGGAGGGGTCTCTTTGTACGGAGGGGCGTTTCGGACACACGGAGGGGCTTTGGCACGTACGGATGGGTCCTTGGGATGTATAGAGGGGCCTTTGAAACGTACGGAGGGTTCTTTTTCGTACAGAGGGGCCTTTGGGAAATATTGACGGGCTTTGGAACGTACGGAGGGGTCTTTTTGACGTACGGAGAGGTCTATTTCATACGGAGGGGCCTTTCGGACATATGGAGGGGCTTTGGAACGTGCGGAAGAGTCTTTTGCACGTACGGAGGGGTCTCTTTTGTACGGAGGGGCGTTTCGGACACACGGAGGGGCTTTGGCACGAACGGATGGGTCCTTGGGATGTATAGAGGGGCCTTTGAAACGTACGGAGGGTTCTTTTTCGTACAGAGGGGCCTTTGGGAAATATTGACGGGCTTTGGAACGTACGGAGGGGTCTTTTTGACGTAGGGAGAGGTCTATTTCATACGGAGGGGCCTTTCGGACATATGGAGGGGCTTTGGAACGTGCGGAAGAGTCTTTTGTACGTACGGAGGGGTCTCTTTTGTACGGAGGGGCGTTTCGGACACACGGAGGGGCTTTGGCACGTACGGATGGGTCCTTGGGATGTATAGAGGGGCCTTTGAAACGTACGGAGGGTTCTTTTTCGTACAGAGGGGCCTTTGGGAAATATTGACGGGCTTTGGAACGTACGGAGGGGTCTTTTTGACGTAGGGAGAGGTCTATTTCATACGGAGGGGCCTTTCGGACATATGGAGGGGCTTTGGAACGTGCGGAAGAGTCTGTTGTACGTACGGAGGGGTCTCTTTTGTACGGAGGGGCGTTTCGGACACACGGAGGGGCTTTGGCACGTACGGATGGGTCCTTGGGATGTATAGAGGGGCCTTTGAAACGTACGGAGGGTTCTTTTTCGTACAGAGGGGCCTTTGGGAAATATTGACGGGCTTTGGAACGTACGGAGGGGTCTTTTTGACGTAGGGAGAGGTCTATTTCATACGGAGGGGCCTTTCGGACATATGGAGGGGCTTTGGAACGTGCGGAAGAGTCTTTGTACGCACGGAGGGGTCTCTTTTGTACGGAGGGGCGTTTCGACACACGGAGGGGCTTTGGCACGCACGGATGGGTCCTTGGGATGTATAGAGGGGCCTTTGAAACGTACGGAGGGTTCTTTTTCGTACAGAGGGGCCTTTGGGAAATATTGACGGGCTTTGGAACGTACGGAGGGGTCTTTTTGACGTAGGGAGAGGTCTATTTCATACGGAGGGGCCTTTCGGACATATGGAGGGGCTTTGGAACGTGCGGAAGAGTCTTTGTACGCACGGAGGGGTCTCTTTGTACGGAGGGGCGTTTCGGACACACGGAGGGGCTTTGGCACGCACGGATGGGTCCTTGGGATGTATAGAGGGGCCTTTGAAACGCACGGAGGGTTCTTTTTCGTACAGAGGGGCCTTTGGGAAATATTGACGGGCTTTGGAACGTACGGAGGGGTCTTTTTGACGTAGGGAGAGGTCTATTTCATACGGAGGGGCCTTTCGGACATATGGAGGGGCTTTGGAACGTGCGGAAGAGTCTTTTGTACGCACGGAGGGGTCTCTTTCGTACGGAGGGGCGTTTCTGACACACGGAGGGGCTTTGGCACGTACGGATGGGTCCTTGGGATGTATAGAGGGGCCTTTGAAACGTACGGAGGGTTCTTTTTCGTACAGAGGGGCCTTTGGGAAATATTGACGGGCTTTGGAACGTACGGAGGGGTCTTTTGACGTAGGGAGAGGTCTATTTCATACGGAGGGGCCTTTCGGACATATGGAGGGGCTTTGGAACGTGCGGAAGAGTCTTTTGTACGTACGGAGGGGTCTCTTTGTACGGAGGGGCGTTTCGGACACACGGAGGGGCTTTGGCACGTACGGATGGGTCCTTGGGATGTATAGAGGGGCCTTTGAAACGTACGGAGGGTTCTTTTTCGTACAGAGGGGCCTTTGGGAAATATTGACGGGCTTTGGAACGTACGGAGGGGTCTTTTGACGTAGGGAGAGGTCTATTTCATACGGAGGGGCCTTTCGGACATATGGAGGGGCTTTGGAACGTGCGGAAGAGTCTTTGTACGTACGGAGGGGTCTCTTTTGTACGGAGGGGCGTTTCGGACACACGGAGGGGCTTTGGCACGTACGGATGGGTCCTTGGGATGTATAGAGGGGCCTTTGAAACGTACGGAGGGTTCTTTTTCGTACAGAGGGGCCTTTGGGAAATATTGACGGGCTTTGGAACGTACGGAGGGGTCTTTTTGACGTAGGGAGAGGTCTATTTCATACGGAGGGGCCTTTCGGACATATGGAGGGGCTTTGGAACGTGCGGAAGAGTCTTTTGTACGTACGGAGGGGTCTCTTTTGTACGGAGGGGCGTTTCGGACACACGGAGGGGCTTTGGCACGTACGGATGGGTCCTTGGGATGTATAGAGGGGCCTTTGAAACGTACGGAGGGTTCTTTTTCGTACAGAGGGGCCTTTGGGAAATATTGACGGGCTTTGGAACGTACGGAGGGGTCTTTTGACGTAGGGAGAGGTCTATTTCATACGGAGGGGCCTTTCGGACATATGGAGGGGCTTTGGAACGTGCGGAAGAGTCTTTGTACGTACGGAGGGGTCTCTTTGTACGGAGGGGCGTTTCGGACACACGGAGGGGCTTTGGCACGTACGGATGGGTCCTTGGGATGTATAGAGGGGCCTTTGAAACGTACGGAGGGTTCTTTTTCGTACAGAGGGGCCTTTGGGAAATATTGACGGGCTTTGGAACGTACGGAGGGGTCTTTTGACGTAGGGAGAGGTCTATTTCATACGGAGGGGCCTTTCGGACATATGGAGGGGCTTTGGAACGTGCGGAAGAGTCTTTGTACGTACGGAGGGGTCTCTTTGTACGGAGGGGCGTTTCGGACACACGGAGGGGCTTTGGCACGTACGGATGGGTCCTTGGGATGTATAGAGGGGCCTTTGAAACGTACGGAGGGTTCTTTTTCGTACAGAGGGGCCTTTGGGAAATATTGACGGGCTTTGGAACGTACGGAGGGGTCTTTTTGACGTAGGGAGAGGTCTATTTCATACGGAGGGGCCTTTCGGACATATGGAGGGGCTTTGGAACGTGCGGAAGAGTCTTTGTACGTACGGAGGGGTCTCTTTTGTACGGAGGGGCGTTTCGGACACACGGAGGGGCTTTGGCACGTACGGATGGGTCCTTGGGATGTATAGAGGGGCCTTTGAAACGTACGGAGGGTTCTTTTTCGTACAGAGGGGCCTTTGGGAAATATTGACGGGCTTTGGAACGTACGGAGGGGTCTTTTTGACGTAGGGAGAGGTCTATTTCATACGGAGGGGCCTTTCGGACATATGGAGGGGCTTTGGAACGTGCGGAAGAGTCTTTTGTACGTACGGAGGGGTCTCTTTTGTACGGAGGGGCGTTTCGGACACACGGAGGGGCTTTGGCACGTACGGATGGGTCCTTGGGATGTATAGAGGGGCCTTTGAAACGTACGGAGGGTTCTTTTTCGTACAGAGGGGCCTTTGGGAAATATTGACGGGCTTTGGAACGTACGGAGGGGTCTTTTTGACGTAGGGAGAGGTCTATTTCATACGGAGGGGCCTTTCGGACATATGGAGGGGCTTTGGAACGTGCGGAAGAGTCTTTTGTACGTACGGAGGGGTCTCTTTTGTACGGAGGGGCGTTTCGGACACACGGAGGGGCTTTGGCACGTACGGATGGGTCCTTGGGATGTATAGAGGGGCCTTTGAAACGTACGGAGGGTTCTTTTTCGTACAGAGGGGCCTTTGGGAAATATTGACGGGCTTTGGAACGTACGGAGGGGTCTTTTTGACGTAGGGAGAGGTCTATTTCATACGGAGGGGCCTTTCGGACATATGGAGGGGCTTTGGAACGTGCGGAAGAGTCTTTGTACGTACGGAGGGGTCTCTTTTGTACGGAGGGGCGTTTCGGACACACGGAGGGGCTTTGGCACGTACGGATGGGTCCTTGGGATGTATAGAGGGGCCTTTGAAACGTACGGAGGGTTCTTTTTCGTACAGAGGGGCCTTTGGGAAATATTGACAGGATTTGGAACGTACGGAGGGGTCTTTTTGACGTAGGGAGAGGTCTCTTTCATACGGAGGGGCCTTTCGGACAAATGGAGGGGCTTTGGAACGTACGGAGGGTTCTTTGGGATGTACTGATGTACTTTTTTTTACAGAGGTGTATTTGAAACGTACTGAGAGGTCTTTCTGACGTACGGTTGGTGCTTTCGGATATAGCGAACGGCCTTTTTCATATGGAGGGGCCTTTGAAATGATCAGAGGGTGCTTTTAGACGTATGGAGTGGTCTTTTCCTACGGAGGGGCCTTTCGGACATATGGAGGGGCTTTGGAACGTACGGAGGGGTCTTTGGGATGTACTGATGTACTTTTTTGTACGGAGGTGTATTTTTGACGTACTGAGAGGTCTTTTTGACGTTCGGTTGGTACTTTCGGATGTAGCGAGGGGCCTTTTTCATATGGAGGGGACTTTGAAACGATCAGAGGGTGCTTTTAGACGTATGGAGTGGTCTTTACGTATGGACGGGCCTTTGGAACATACGTAGGGCTCTTTGGGACATACGGAGTTGTCTTTGAACGTACGGAGGGGTCTTTTCGTACAGAAAGACCTTTGCGACATACTGAGGGGCTTTGGAACGTACGAAGGGATTTTTAGGATTTACTCAGGGGTCTTTTGTACGTACGGATGGGATTTTTTCATACGGAGGCGTATTTGCGACGTACAGAGGGGTCTTTGGGACGTACGGAGTGGTCTTTTGGACGTACAGAGTGGTCTTTTTCATACGCAGGGGCCTTTGGTAGGTACAGAGGGTTTGTTGGGACATACGGAGGAGCTTTGGAACGTAAGGATGGATCTTTGGGATCAATAGAGGGTTCTTTTTCGTACGGAGGGGCCTTTGGGATTTATTGAGGGGCTTTGGAACGTACGGAGGGGTCTTTTTGTTGTAGGGAGAGGTATTTTTAATACAGAGTGGCCTTTCGGACATACGGAGGGGCTTTGGAAGGTACGGAAGAGTCTTTGGGATGTACTCATTGGATTTTTTTATACAGAGGTGTATTTGAGATGCATGGAGGGGTCTTTGGGACGTACAGATGGTTCTTTTGGATATACCAAGGGGTCTTTTTGTACGGAGGGGCCTTTGGGAGGTACGGATGGTTGTTTGGGACCTACGGAGGGGTCTTTAGGATGTACGGAGGGTTCTTTTTGGATGGAGGGGTGTTTTGACATACGTAGGGGCTTTGGAATGTCCGGATGGGTCTTTGGGATGTATAGAGGGGTCTTTGGGGCGTACGGATGGTGCTTTTGGACGTACAGAGGGGTCTTTTTCATACGGAGGGGCCTTTGGGACACACATAGGGGCTTTGGAAGGTACGGAGGGCTCTTTGCGATGTACGGAGTTGTCTTTGGGACGTACAGAGAGGTGTTTTTTATACGGAGGCATATTTGTGATGTACAGAGTGGTGTTTGGGACGTATCGAGGGTGCTTTGTAACATACGGAGGTGTCTTTTTTTTGCCGAGGTGTATTTGGGATGTACAGAGGGGTCTTTTGCGCGTATTGAGATGTCTTTTTATATGGATGGGCGTTATGGACATATGTAGGGGCTTTGGAACGTACGGATGGGTCTTTGGCATGTACAGAGTGGTCTTTGGGAAGTACAGAGGGGTCTTTCTCATACTCAGGGGCCTTGGGAAGATATGGAGGGTTGTTTGGCACGTATGTTGGGGTCTTTGGAACGTACGGAGGGTTCTTTGGGACATAGGGTGTGATATTTTGGACGTACGTCGGGGTCTTTTCCGTATGGAGGGGCCTTTGGGAGATAGTGAGGGGCTTTGGAATGCACGGAGGGGTCTTTTGGACGTACGGAGAGGTCTTTTTCACACGGAGGGTCGTTTTGGACATTCCTAGCGGGCTTTGGAACGTACGGATGGGTCTGTGGGATGTACGGAGGGTGCTTCAGGATGCACGGAGTGGTCTTTTTGTGCTCAGGGACCTTTGGGAGGTACGGAGGGTTGTTTGGGACGTATGGAGGGGTCTTTTGGATGTACGGAGTGCTCTTTTTCGTACGGAGGGGCCTTTGGTAGGTACAGAGGGTTTTTTGGGACGTACGGAGGAGCTTTGGAACGTACAGAGGGGTCTGTTTTCGTACTCAGGGGCTTTTGGGAAATACGGAGGGGCTTTGGAACGTACGGAGGGTTGATTGGGATGTACGGAGGCGTCTTTTGGACATACAGAGGGTTTTTTTTCGTACGGAGGGACCTTTGGAACGTATGGAGGGTTCTTTGGAACATACGGTGTGGTCTTTTGAATGTATGGAGGGGTCTTTTTGTACGAAGGGGCCTTTGGAACATACTGAGGGGCTTTGGAATGTATGGAGGGTTCTTTGGGATGTACGGAGGGTTCTTTGGGACATATGGAGGGGTTTTTTTATACAGAGGTGTATTTGCGACGTACAAAGTGGTCTTTGGGACGTACGGAGGGTGCTTTGGGACGTACGCAGTGGGTTTTTTTGTACTGAGGTCTATTTGGGACATACAGAGGGTTCTTTGGGATGTACTGAGGGTGCTTATGGATGTACGGAGGGGTCTTTTTTGTACAGAGGGGTCTTTCGGACGTAAGGAGGGTGCTTTGGGACCTACGGAGGGTGCTTTTAATGTACAGAGGGGTCTATTTCGTTCAGAGGGGCCATACATTGGGGGCTTTGGAACGTATGGAGGGGGTCTTTGGGACGTACAGAGTGGTTTTTGGGATGTGTCGAGGGTTCTTTGGAACGTACGGAGGGGTTTTTGAGACGTGTTTGGGTCTTTGCGACTCAAAATGGCTATTTTGCCATAGTATAACTGTATGTTTTTGACCAAATTTGGGACCTAATGTAACCTTCCAGCTAAAGCTTCAAAACAACTTGAAATACCCTTTCTGTTTTTGATCAAATTTGGTACAAAAGGTGACCGGAAACAAAATACATGAAAAAATCTTAAAAAACCTCTTGGAGCATTTATTTATGCCCAAGAAGTCATTTTAATTTGTGGACAGAATTGCAGGTGGCCAAAAGGGAAAAATTTCTACATTATGGTCTTGTGTTTTTGACCAAATTGGGAGAGTCAGTGATAGAGAAACGCCTTTTTCTACATTATATTATTCTTATTATTTTTGACCAAATTTAGGACAAACAACAGCCACCCAAAAATATGCTTCAAAAAACCTTGAAACACAGCTGGTAGCATTTAGTTATACCCAAGAATTCATTTTAACCACTGTTGGGCCAAGATTTGAGGTGACCCAAAATGGACATTTTGCCATAGTATAGTCCTATGTTTTGGAAAAAATTTGGGACATATGGGGAATGCCCTGAAAAAGCTTGAAAACACCTTCAAATATCCCTGGGACCATTTATGTATTCCCAGAAATCCATTTTAAACACTTTTGGGCCAAAATTGGAGGCGACCCAAAATTACCATTTTGCCATAGTATAGCCTTATGTTTTTGCCCAAATTTGTGACAACAGTGACTGGCCCGAAAATGCTTCAAAACACATTAATATTGCCCTAGGAGTATTTATTTATACCCTGAAAGTCATTTTAATACATTTCTGGCATGAATTGCAGGTGGCCAAAAATGGCAATTTTGCCATAGTATAGCCTTATGTTTTTGACCAAATTTGGGACAAACAGCAAACACCTAGAAAATGCTTCAAAACACATTGAAACACACCTGGGAGCATTTATGTATGCCCAGGAATCCATTTTACCACTTTTGGGTCAAAATTGGAGGCGGCCCAAAATTACCATTTTGCCATAGTATAGCCTTATGTTTTGGAAAAAAAATTTGGGACATACGGGGAATGCCCAGAAAAACCTTGAAAACACCTTCAAATACCCCTGAGACCATTTATGTGTACCCAGAAATCCATTTTAACCACTTTTGGGCCAAAATTGGAGGTCACCCAAAATGGCCATTTTCAGCCATCATCGATAAGCAGCCTATGTATTTAAAGCCTTCTCTCTGCTACTTTATCCAGATGTGTCAGCCGGTGCCGCAAACCACCTCCACTCCATCACCACCTCAGCTGTGGAATACACTCATCATCACCCCATCTGCATGTTCACTCACCTCTTCATCTCATTACCACCACCATGGTCTAGGCCCCAGGGGAAGAACTGTAAAGCATCTACTCAGCTCTTCACACTCATCACATGACGTCTCCACGTCTGCTGGGGTCTAAGTGCCAAAGATGTACTCAAGCACGATTTATACTTTCAATAAATCTTATGTCAACATATATAGTCAACATATATATTGTGTCTGTTTCTTTTTGAGTCTCTCCAGGTTGAATTGAAGGTGATCCAAAATGGCCATTTTTAATAGTATAGATTTGTGTTTTAACCAAGTTGGTTTGTCAGTGGCTTCCGAGAAAATGCTTGGTATCAGCTTAAAATACCCCTGGGAGCATTTATTGATGCCCAAGGAGTCATTTTAACCACTTTTGTGCCAAAATTGGAGATGACCAAAGACGCCCATTTTGCCATAGTATAGCTTTATGTATTTGACCAAATTTGGGAAAACATGGTGACCACTAGAAAATGCTTGAAAACACCTTGAAACACACATGGGAGCATTTATTTATACCCAAGAATTCATTTTAACCACTGTTGGGCAAAGATTTGAGGTGACCCAAAATGAACATTTTGCCATAGTATAGCCTTATGTTTTTGAACAAATTTGGGACATACTGGGACCTTCCCAGGAAAAGCTTGAAAACAACTTGAAATACCCCTGGGAGCATTTACTGATGCCCAGGCAGTCATTTTAACCACTTTTGGGCCAAAATTGGAGGCGACCCAAAATTACCATTTTGCCATAGTATAGCCTTATGTTTTTGCCCAAATTTGTGACAACAGTGACTAGCCCGAAAATGCTTCAAAACACATTAATATTGCCCTAGGAGTATTTATTTATACCATGAAAGTCATTTTAATACATTTCTGGCATGAATTGCAGGTGGCCAAAAATGGCAATTTTGCCATAGTATAGCCTTATGTTTTTGACCAAATTTGGGACAAACAGCAACCACCCAAGAAATACTTGAAAACACCTTAAAATAGCTCTGTGAGCATTTATTTATGCCCAGGAAGTCATTTAACCTTTTTTGGCCAAAATTGGAGGCGACCCAAAATTATCATTTTGCCATAGTTTAGCTTTATGTTTTTGACCAAATTTGGGTCAAACAGCAACCACCTAGAAAATGCTTCAAAACACATTGAAACACACATAGGACCATTTATTTATACCCAGGAATCCATTTTAACCACTGTTGGGCCAAGATTTGAGGTGACCCAAAAGAACATTTTGCCATAGTATAGCCTTATGTTTTGGAAAAAATTTGGGACATACGGGAATGCCCAGGAAAAGCTTGAAAACACCTTCAAATACCCTGGGACCATTTATGTATACCCAGACATCCATTTTAACCACTTTTGGGCCAAAATTGGAGGCGACCCAAAATGACCATTTTGCCATAGTATAGCCTTATGTTTTTGCCCAAATTTGTGCCACAGTGCTCTCGAAAATGCTACATAAACACAGAATGTGTCAGCCCGTAGGAGCATTTATTATCACCTGCAGTCCATTTTAACCTCAGCTGTGGCATACATTCATCAACCCCATTTGCATGTTCCTCACCTCTTCATCTCATTGACCAACACCATGGTCTAGCCCCAGGGGAAGAACTTGAAAACACCTAATAGCTCTTCAGCATTTATTTATTCACATGACGTCCATCCACCTTTGGCCAAAATTGAGGCGACCCAAAATTAATTTTGCCATAGTTAGCTTTATGTTTTTGCCAAATTTGGGTCAAACAGCAACCACCTAGAAAATGCTTCAAAACACATTGTAACACACATAGTACATTTATTTATACCCAGGAATTAATTTTAACTACTCTTGGAAATTTGAGGTGACCCAAAATGGCCATTTTGCCATAGTATAGCCTTATGTTTTTTACCAAATTTGGGACATACAGTGACCTTCCAGTTAAAGCTTTAAAACAACTTGAAATACCCCTGGGAGCATTTATTGATGCCCAGGCAGTCATTTCAACCACTTTTGGCCAAAAATGGGTGGCGACCCAAAATGACCATTTTGCCATAGTATAGCCTTATGTTTTTGACCAAATTTGGGACAAACAGCAACCACCTAGAAAATGCTTCAAAACACATTGAAACACACATGGTAGCATTTATTTATACCCAAGAATTCATTTTAACCACTGTTGGGCCAAGATTTGAGGTGACCCAAAATGAACATTTTGCCATAGTATAGTCCTATGTTTTGGAACAAATTTGGGACATACTGGGAATGCCCAGGAAAAGCTTGAAAACACCTTCAAATATCCCTGGGACCATTTATGTATTCCCAGAAATCCATTTTAAACACTTTTGGGCCAAAATTGGAGGCGACCCAAAATTACCATTTTGCCATAGTATAGCCTTATGTTTTTGCCCAAATTTGTGACAACAGTGACTGGCCCGAAAATGCTTCAAAACACATTAATATTGCCCTAGGAGTATTTATTTATACCATGAAAGTCATTTTAATACATTTCTGGCATGAATTGCAGGTGGCCAAAATGGCAATTTTGCCATAGTATAGCCTTATGTTTTTGACCAAATTTGGGACAAACAGCAACCACCCAAGAAATACTTGAAAACACCTTAAAATAGCTCTGTGAGCATTTATTTATGCCCAGGAAGTCATTTAACCTTTTTTGGCCAAAATTGGAGGCGACCCAAAATTATCATTTTGCCATAGTTTAGCTTTATGTTTTTGACCAAATTTGGGTCAAACAGCAACCACCTAGAAAATGCTTCAAAACACATTGAAACACACATAGGACCATTTATTTATACCCAGGAATTAATTTTAACTACTGTTGGGCCAAGATTTGAGGTGACCCAAAAAGAACATTTTGCCATAGTATAGCCTTATGTTTTTCACCAAATTTGGGACATACTGTGACCTTCCAGTTAAAGCTTTAAAACAACTTGAAATACCCCAAGGAGCATTTATTGATGCCCAGGCAGTCATTTCAGCCACTTTTCGGCCAAAATTGGTGGCGACCCAAAATGACCATTTTGCCATAGTATAGCCTTATGTTTTTGACCAAATTTGGGACAAACAGCAAACACCTAGAAAATGCTTCAAAACACATTGAAACACACCTGGTAGCATTTATTTATACCCAAGAATTCATTTTAACCACTGTTGGGCCAAGATTTGAGGTGACCCAAAATGGACATTTTGCCATAGTATAGTCCTATGTTTTGGAAAAAATTTGGGACATACGGGAATGCCCAGGAAAAGCTAGAAAACACCTTCAAATATCCCTGGGACCATTTATGTATTCCCAGAAATCCATTTTAAACACTTTTGGGCCAAAATTGGAGGCGACCCAAAATTACCATTTTGCCATAGTATAGCCTTATGTTTTTGCCCAAATTTGTGACAACAGTGACTGGCCCGAAAATGCTTCAAAACACATTAATATTGCCCTAGGAGTATTTATTTATACCATGAAAGTCATTTTAATACATTTCTGGCATGAATTGCAGGTGGCCAAAAATGGCAATTTTGCCATAGTATAGCCTTATGTTTTTGACCAAATTTGGGACAAACAGCAACCACCCAAGAAATACTTGAAAACACCTTAAAATAGCTCTGTGAGCATTTATTTATGCCCAGGAAGTCATTTAACCTTTTTTGGCCAAAATTGAGGCGACCCAAAATTATCATTTTGCCATAGTTTAGCTTTATGTTTTTGACCAAATTTGGGTCAAACAGCAACCACCTAGAAAATGCTTCAAAACACATTGAAACACACATAGGACCATTTATTTATACCCAGGAATTAATTTTAACTACTGTTGGGCCAAGATTTGAGGTGACCCAAAAGAACATTTTGCCATAGTATAGCCTTATGTTTTTGCCCAAATTTGGCACAAACAGCAAACACTTAGAAAATGCTTCAAAACACATTGAAACACACCTGGTAGCATTTATTTATACCCAAGAATTCATTTTAACCACTGTTGGGCCAAGATTTGAGGTGACCCAAAATGGACATTGTGCCATAGTATAGCCTTATGTTTTTGCCCAAATTTGGCACAAACAGCAAACACTTAAAAATGCTTCAAAACAAATTGAGACACACCTGGGAGCATTTATTTATACCCAAGAATTCATTTTAACCACTGTTGGGCCAAGATTTGAGGTGACCCAAAATGGACATTGTGCCATAGTATAGCCTTATGTTTTTGCCCAAATTTGGGACAAACAGTGACTGCCCAGAAAATGCTTCAAAACACATTAATATTGCCCTAGGAGTACTTATTTATACCCTGAAAGTTATTTTTAATACATTTCTGGCCAGAATTGAGGTGGCCAAAAATGGCAATTTTGCCATAGTATAACATTATAATTTTGAACAATTTTGGGATAAACGGTTACCACCCAAAAAATGCTTTAAAACACCTTAAAATAGCTCTGTGAGCATTTATTTATGCCCAGGAAGTCATTTAACCACTTTTGGGCCAAAATTTGAGGTCACCCAAAATGGCCATTTTCAGCCATCATCGATAAGAAGCCTATGTATTTAAAGCCTTCTCTCTGCTACTTTATCCAGCTGTTTAAGCCGGTGCCGCAACCCACCTCCACTCCATCACCACCTCAGCTGTGGAACACACTCATCATCACCCCATCTGCATGTTCACTCACCTCTTCATCTCATCACCACCACCAGTGTCTAGGCCCCGGGGGAAGAACTGTAAAGCATCTACTCAGCTCTTCACACTCATCACATGACGTCTCCACGTCTGCTGGGGTCTAAGTGCCAAATATGTACTCAAGCACGATTTATACTTTCAATAAATCTTATGTCAAAACATATATTGTGTCTGTTTCTGTTTGAGTCTCTCCAGGTTGAATTGAAGGTGACCCAAAATGGCCATTTTTTAATAGTATAGATTTGTGTTTTAACCAAGTTGGTTTGTTAGTGGCTTCCGAGAAAATGCATGATATCAGCTTAAAATACCCCTGGGAGCATTAATTGATGCCCAGGGAGTCATTTCAACCACTTTTGTGTAAGAATTGGAGATGACGAAAAACGCCCATTTTGCAATAGTATAGCCATATGTTTTTGACCAAATTTAGAAAATATGGTGACCGACCACAAAAATGCTTGAAAATACCTTGAAACACACATGGGAGGATTTATTGATGCCCAGGCAGTCATTTCAACCGCTTTTGGGCCAAAATTGTAGGTGACCCAAAATGACCATTTTGCCATAGTATAGCCTTATGTTTTTGACCAAATTTGTGAGAAACAGTGACCACCCAGAAAAATCTTCAAAACACATTCATATTGCTCTGGGAGTATTTATTTATACCCTGGCAGTCATATTAATACATTTCTGGCCAGAACTTCAGCTGGCCAAAAATGGAAATTTTGTCACAGTATAGCCTTATGTTTTTGACCAAATTTGGGACAAATGGTTACCACCCAAAAATGCTTTAAAACACCTTAAAATAGCTCTGGGAGCATTTATCTATACCCAGGAAGTCATTTTAACCACTTTTAGGCCAAAATTTGAGGTCACCCAAAATGGCAATTTTGCCATAGTATAGCCTTATGTTTTTTTGGGTTTTTTTAACCAAATTTGGAACGTACTGCAACCTTCCAGCTAAAGCTTGAAAACACCTTGAAATACCCCTGGGAGCATTTACTGATGCCCAGGAAGTTATTTTAATACATTTCTGGACAGAATTACGGGTGGCCAAAAATGGTAAATTTTCTATATTATAGCCTTATGTTTTTGACCAAATTTGGGACAAACAGCAACCACCTAGAAAATGCTTCAAAACACATTGAAATACGCATGGGAGCATTTATTTATACCCAAGAATTCATTTTAACCACTGTTGGGAAGTGGGACCATTTATGTATGCCCAGAAATCCATTTAAGCCACTTTTGGGCCAAAATTGTAGGTGACCCAAAATGACTATTTTGCCATAGTATAGTCTTATGTTTTTGACCAAATTTGGGACAAATTGTTACCACCCAAAAATGCTTTAAAACACCTTAAAATAGCTCTGGGAGCATTTATATATACCCAAGAAGTAATTTTAACCACTTTTAGGCCAAAATTTGAGGTCACCCAAAATGGCAATTTTGCCATAGTATAGCCTTATGTTTTTTTTTAGTTTTTTTTTTTACCAAATTTGGAACGTACTGCGACCTTCCAGCTAAAGCTTGAAAACAACTTGAAATACCCTGGGAGCATTTATTGATGCCCAGGCAGTCATTTCAACCACTTTTGGGCCAAAATTGTAGGTGACCCAAAATGACCATTTTGCCATAGTATAGCCTTATGTTTTTGACCAAATTTGTGAGAAACAGTGACCACCCAGAAAAATCTTCAAAACACATTCATATTGCTCTGGGAGTATTTATTTATACCCTGGCAGTCATATTAATACATTTCTGGCCAGAATTGCAGCTGGCCAAAAATAGCAATTTTGTCATAGTATAGCCTTATGTTTTTTATCAAATTTGGGACAAATGGTTACCACCCAAAAAATGCTTCAAAACGCCTTAAAATAGCTCTGAGAGCATTTATCTATACCCAGGAAGTCATTTTAATCACTTTTAGGCCAAAATTGGAGGTCACCCAAAATGGCCATTTTCCCATAGTACCGCCTCATGTTTTTGACCAAAATTGGGACATATTGCAACCTTCCAGCAAAAGCTTGAAAACACCTGGGAGCATTTATTTATACTCAGCAAGTCATTTCAACCGCTTTTAGACCAAAATTGCTGTTTTTTTTGTATACCCTTATGTTTTTGATCAAATTTGGGACCACCCAACAATGCTTTAAAACACCTTAAAATAGCTTTGGGAGCATTTATTTATTCCCAGGAAGTCATTTTCATCACTTTTGGACCAAATTGAGGTGACCCAAAATGGCCATTTTGCCATAGTATAGCCTTATGTTTTTGACCAAATGTACAACAAATTGAGACCGTCCAGAATGTACTTTAAAACACGCGTACATACCGGTGACAACAGGTGCATCAAATGCCTTCAGTCTCTTCTGGGTTGGGTGACTCATGGGCACAATTACTCAATGTACTACATTTATAATTGTAATATACTCCTGTAATAGAATGGAACTAGTACAGTAAAATAAAGTGTATCTCCTTTGCACCTACATTGTACATACAAACCACTAATACTCCATTTAATACATGTATTTCTTTTTATGAATGCAGTGTTATTATTCTTAGATACAATGGTGCTTGTACAGTAAAATAAAGAGTATCTCTGATTTTAAAAAAATTAGTATTATTATATGTTATCTAACCAGGAAAGTCAAACAAACAATTATTTCAAAGTCTTTGCTGTAAGGATATCAGGATTAATCAATTTCACAATTTGTACTGGTACTATATAGCAGTAGTTAAACACAACAATAAACACAACTGAATCTGACAAACTTTTAAACACAACATAAACATGACTTAAGACAAAGTTCCAGTGACATCACTAAAAATTCGTTATCTATGACACTTGACACTATGAACTTATGTTTGTTTGATTTGCAGAAATGTACCATTTGCTTGTAAACTGTCAATTTTGGTGTGAATTCCTGGTGTGAACAAATCTGAACGTTTAATGTGTTAACTGCAATCTGCAAGTTAAAGAATGCAACATATAAGAAATAAGTTTGTCAGATCACTCATTGTTGACATAAAAACTAAACCTCAATTCTAGAGAGCACAATACACTGTGGAGCCTAAATGTGTGCTTAGTGAATAACAAAACAATTAAAGACGAAATTAAATGAGATATTACAAGAAATTAAGAAGAAAACAATAATGAGCATGTCCAGCCATCCATCCATCTTCTTCCGCTTATCCGGGGCGGGTCGTGGAGGCAGCAGTCTAAGCAGAGAAGCCCAGACTTCCCTCTCCCCAGACACTTCTTCCAGCTCCTCTGGGGGAATACCGAGGTCTGCCCCGGGGCCTCCTCCCAGTGGGACATGCCCGAAACACCTCCCCAGGAAGGCGCCCAGGAGGCATCCGGAACAGATGCCCGAGCCACCTCAGTTGGCTCCTCTCGATGTGGAGGAGCAGCGGCTCCTCGATGTGGAGGAGCAGCGGCTCTACTCTGAGCTCCTCTCGAGTGACTGAACTCCTCACCCTATCTCTAAGGGAGTGTCCAGCCACCCTGTGGAGGAAACTCATTTCAGCCGCTTGAATCCGGGATCTTGTCCTTTCGGTCATGACCCAGAGCTCATGACCATAGGTGAGAGAAGGAATGAAGATTGACTGGTAAATCGAGAGCTTTGCCTTGCAGCTCAGCTCCTTCTTTACCACGACAGACCGGTACATCAACCGCATTACTGTGGAATCTGCACCGATCTGTCTGTCAATCTCCCATTCCATCCTTCCCTCACTCGTGAACAAGACCCCAAGATACTTGAACTCCTCCACTTGAGGCAGGTACTCTCCACCAACCTGAAGGGGGCAAGCCACCCTTTTCCGGCTTAGAACCATGGCCTCGGACTTGGAGGTGCTGATTCTCATCCCAGCCGCTTCACACTCGGTTGCAAACCGTCCCAGTGCACGCTGAAGGTCCTGGTCTGATGGAGCCAACAGGACCACATCATCTGCAAAAAGCAGAGATGAGATCCTGAGGTCCCCAAACCGGACCCCTCCGGTCCCTGGCTGCGCCTCGAAATCCTGTCCATAAAAATTATGAACAGGACCGGTGAGACATAGGGCAGCCCTGCTGGAGTCCAACATGCACCGGGAACTGGTCTGACTTACTGCCGGCAATGCTAACCAAGCTCCTGCTCCGGTCGTACAGGGACCGGACAGCCCTTAGCAGAGGGCCCCGGACCCCATACTCCCAGAGCACCCCCCACAGGATGCCGCGAGGGACATGGTCGAATGCCTTCTCCAGATCCACAAAACACATGTGGACTGGTTGGGCAAACTCCCATGAACCCCCCAGCACCCTGGGGAGGGTATAGAGCTGGTCCAGTGTTCCACAACCAGGACGAAAACCGCATTGTTCCTCCTGAATCCGAGGTTCGACTATCGGCCGGATTCTCCTCTCCAGTACCCTGGCATAGACTTTCCCGGGGAGGCTGAGGAGTGTGATCCCCCTGTAGTTGGAAAACACCCTCCGGTCCCCCTTCTTAAAAAGAGGGACCACCACCCCGGTCTGCCAGTCCAGAGGCACTGTCCCCAACCTCCACGCGATGTTGCAGAGACGTGTCAGCCAAGACAGCCCTACAACATCCAGAGACTTGAGGAACTCAGGGCGGATCTCATCCACCCCCGGCGCCTTGCCACCGAGAAGTTTTTAACTACCTCGCTGACTTCAGCTTGGGTGATTGTTGAGTCCACTTCTGAGCCCCCAGCCTCTGCTTCCTCAGTGGAAGACGTGTCAGTAGGATTGAGGAGATCCTCAAAGTATTCCTTCCACCGTCCGACAATGTCCCCAGTCGAAGTCAACAACTGCCCACCTCCACTGTAGACAGGGTTAGTGGAGCAGTGTTTCCCTCCTCCTGAGGCGCCGAACGGTTTGCCAGAATCTCTTCGAGGCCGACCGCCCTTCTCCATGGCCTCACCAAACTCCTCCCAGACCAGAGTTTTTGCCTGCACAACCACCCGGGCTGCAGTCCGCTTGGCCTGCCGGTATCCATCAGTTGCCTCAGAAGTCCCACAGGCCAACCAGGCCCGATAGGACTCCTTCTTCAGCTTGACGGCATCCCTTACTTCCAGTGTCCACCACCGGGTTCGGGATTGCCGCCACTACAGGCACCGGAGACCTTACGGCCACAGCTCCGAGCAGCTGCATTGGCAATGGAGGTGGAGAACATGGTCCACTTGGACTCAATGTCTCCAACCTCCCTCGGGATCCGGTCGAAGTTCTGCCGGAGGTGGGAGTTGAAGACCTCTCTGACAGGGGACTCAGCCAGACGTTCCCAGTAGACCCTCACAATATGTTTGGGTCTGCCAAGTCTTTCCGACTTCCTCCCCGCCATCGGATCCAACTCACCACCAGGTGGTGATCGGTTGACAGCTCCGCCCCTCTCTTCATCCGAGTGTAAAGACATATGGCCAAAGGTCAGATGAAACAACTACAAAGTCGATCATCGACCTCCGGCCTAGGGTGTCCTGGTGCCACAGGCACTGATGGACACCCTTATGCTTGAACGTGGTGTTTGTTATGGACAAACTGTGATTAGCACAGAAGTCCAACAACAGAACACCACTTGGGTCAGATCGGGGGCCATTCCTCCCAATCACGCCCTCCAGGTGTCACTGTCCGTGGGGTAAGGCCCAGCCACCGGGCGCTCACATGCGAGCCCCAACCCCAGGCCTGGCTCCAGGGTGGGGCCCCGGGTGCACCATACCGGGCGACGTCACGGGCCTCGATGTTTCTTTGTCCATAAGGGGTTTTGTGAATCGCTCTTAGTCTGATCCGTCACCTAGGACCTGTTTGCCTTGTGAGACTCTACCAGGGGCACGTAGCCCCTGACAACATAGCTCCTAGAATCATTCGGGCGCTCAAACCCCTCCACCACGGTAAGCATGAGCATGTCAACCCAGTTATTCTGTGGGATGCTCCCAAAGCAGTTATAAGAGGGAAACTGATTTCCAAGACAACAGGACTTAAAAGAGCCAAGTGAGAAATCTATGGACAAGAAAAGACAAAATTAGGAATGTTAGAAGAGCTACATAAAAGTACTCTAAACCCAGATTTGTTGCCAGCAATACAAGAAGTAAGAAAAACATTCTAATGGTAATACTCTGTTACAGCATACCAAATGTCCTTTGAATTTGTGATGTGTAAAAACTATAAAAATAAAGTAAAAAAAAAAAAAAAAATCAAGTTACAGACTTGAGGAACTTAGGATCAGCTATCAGGACCTCAGCCAGTGGAGCTGAAAGGGCCATTGCCTTATGGTCAATCCCAACACCCTGGAAAGCTCTGGGCATACTTCCAAGTCGCTTATAGGCATCCAAGACACGCTTGTATATGGAAAGTACATCACCAGGACTCCGGGCTGCAAAATAAAGAGAGAAGAAAATGCCCCGGATTATTGTTTAGATCTGCTTACTCAAACATAGGAGCAGTCCTGGCACACTAAAATAGTAAAAGAAGGCTATTAATAATACTACTTAGAGGTCAACCAACACTTGAGCCTTCATGCCCATTTTTGGTCAAGCACTTGATTGGGTGAGACGACCATGTGACCATGTGTGCTGGCGTTTATATTTATCAGAATATACAAATATCAATTGTAAAGTGCTATTCTTAATTCAATCTTATCTAACAGACAGATACCAGTTTGTTAGAGTTAATGAGCAATCATCAGTGTGCACAGTAGTCAGCCATGAAGTACTACAGGGCTCTGTATTAGGTCCTATACTTTTTACATTATACATGCTCCCCTTAGGCAATCACAAAACATGGAATTAACTTCCACTGCTACGCTGTCGACACCCAGTTGTATCTATCAATTAAACCTAATGAAAATAGTCCTATGGACAAATAAGAAGTGTGTGTGAAAGACATAAGTACCTGGATGACATTAAACTATTTTCTCCAAAACCCAGAAAAACAGAGGCGATTATACAAGGCCCCAGGAATCTAAGAGGCACACTATCAAACCGAATAGTCAATTTAGATGGTGTTAGTGTAGCTTCCAGTTCAACTGTCAGAAATCTTGGTGTAATATTAGACCAAGATTTATCGTTTAAAATGAGAGCTACGAATGTAACTGCGGTTCTATGAATCCTGGATGACCGCCAGGGGCGGTGCATTAAGCACTGAAACCCATTTAATGCATACCTCTGCCAAGGGCTCGAATGGCGGTGACTTCAGGGCATCCAGCACCGTGGTCAGATCCCATGAAGGCACCACTGGGCGTGTAGGTGGGTGTAGCCGCCGGGCGCCCTTCAAAAACAAGGAAACATGTTTATTACCGCCAACAGTTCTACCATCAACTTCAGTATGCCGACAGGACATTGCTTCACCTTCAGGGTAGACGTAGAGACCGTCCCTGATTCAGAAGTCCTTGAAGAAACGACAATATGGATGAGACAGAACATCGTACAGGGTCTTGTCCCCTGTCACAACACCACCTCTCGAATAATCTCCATCGACTGTCGTACTGGAGTTTCGTGGACGGTGCTGGAGCGTTTCTCATAGTATGTTCCAACGTCACTGTCAAGCTCAAGTCTGGTCCGGGCCCTGTAGTGGCCAGACCCAGAGCTGGAGACGACCGGGATGTAACATTCGTCCCCCCATCTGGGACAAGAGATCGGTCCTGGAGGGGAGGCGCATGGGTGGGCCTCGGCAGAGCCTGCGTAGCATCGGAAACCATGTCCTCGCTGGCCAGTAAGGGGCCACCAGGAAGAGTCTGGGTCCTTCTTGAAGGACTCTCCGGAGTGTCTGGAAGCCTCCATTCCCTGGCAACATTCTCTGCCGGGACAGACAGTCCGCCACCCGGTTCAGCACCCCAGGAACATGGGCCGCTCTCAAAAGCGCTGGCAAAATGGAGTGTCGCCCATGTCAGGAGCCACCGAGTCTCTTGCGTCAGTCTCTCCGAATGGACCCCTCCCATGTGGTTCACAGTCATGTTGTCAGACCAAACGAGCACGTGTCTGCCCCGCAGCTCCATGAGGAAATGGCACAGGGCCAGATGCACAGAGATTAACTCCAAAACATTGATGTGTTCTGAGTACAGATGTTGAGGCCACGTCCCTTGAGCTACGCGGCCCTGCCACGTTGCACCCCAACCCGTGGAGGAGGCATCCGCATAGATAACCGACAAGAGGAACGCCTTGTGTGTTCCAACCCTTGTCCTTCCACTGAGACAGGGAGACGAGACACTGGGGTGACACACGTATCTTCTTGCACCTGCGCACGTACCATGTTGGGTCCAAGTGTAGGTGCTTCAGCCACATCTGCACTGGGCGCAATGAGAGTAGCCCCAGAGGCACCACACTGGAGGCAGCTGTCAACATGCCCAGAAGCCAAAGACACCAGACAAAAGGCAGTGCCCTGTCGCTCCGAAAGGCGGAAAGGCTAAACTGTTTTAAAAATATATCAGATGAATATACTTTTCAAATTTTTGCTTAAACCTGTTATTTATAACCTCAGTTCAAAGTAAAGCTACTAAATATTTAAAATATTTCCAAGATTTTAACTCTTTTATTGCCAATTTCATACATGATGTCATCAATTTAGGGGGAAAAAACACACACACACAAAAAGACTCATTTTCAATATAAAAAGGGATTGTGGACTGGAAATGTTTGAGCTTTTATCACAGTCTTGGACATATCAAAGATTAGTACCGTATTTTCCAGACTATAGAGTGCACCTAAATATAAGCCGCACCCACTAAAATTTAAAAGAAATATATATTTTCTCACATATAAACCGCACCGGACTATAAGCCGCCGATATCCAGGTTGAGAAATAATATATTTACATAGAAAGATTTTGTACCATAAGTGTTTATTCATATACCTGAACTGATTGTTTCTGAACAGTGCCTGTAACACGGCAGTAAGCCCCTGAGGGCTGAAGAAAAATTCATAGAAAAGCCGCATCTCTGTATAAGCCGCATGGTTCAAAGCGTGGGAAAAAAGTAGCGGCTTATAGTCCGGAAAATACGGTAACAACTTTGACTTTAAAGAACTGTAGGAAGTCACTTCAGCTAAGCCTGGCTACAGTGCTGAACAAAAATCTAGGATTATTTTTGTTTTCTTCTATGAGTGTTGAATAATACCTAGTTCTAGCCCAGGGGTCGGCAACCCAAAATGTTCAAAGAGCCATATTGGACCAAAAACAAAAAAAAATTCTGTCTGGAGCCGCAAAAATTAAAAGCCTTATATAAGCCTTATATGAAGGCAACACAGGCTGTAAGTGTATATTAGCTATATTAGCCTGCTATCACGACATCAAATGACTAAATAGGCTACAAATACATAATGAGCATTCATGATTAAATGTTTATTTTCCTGCAGCGCATCCTGAGAAAATGACGCACCACGTGACTACTTTGCTGTACGATATTTGTAGCCTGTCCAGCCAGACAACTTTCTCATTGTATTACAAACAGAGAAAGTCAGTCTGGGATTGTCCAATTTGCCCCCGATTTCTGCTCCGGCTCTTACCGACCAATCGTAGCGACGGGGGAGGGATTTTGTTTTGCGCGACAATTTTTTCAACCAAAAGATTAGCAGGTTTAGGTAGCTTACTACGATCGAAATAAGCACCGAACTCGATATTACACCCTGTGTCCTCAGATTTTTGACAAAAACAACAGAAGTTATTCACCGTCACCGATGTATCTTCTCTCTCTAGCCATACTGGTGTACGCTGTGGTTTGTTGACAACTACAATCAGTTTCGTTTTCCTTACGTCACATCCGGTATGTGGTATTTGGTGCTTTAAGTTTAACTTCCATCACAACGTTAATGTCATCAGCTATCTTTCTCTTTTTCCCTTTGGGATCCATGGCCCATGACACACCCGCCGGTTTGTTTACAACAGCCACCTGACTGGCACCGCGCCGCGCTCAAACGAGTGTCGCAGGCTATGACGCAAATCTTTGTTGACAGAAATGTTGAAATTTAATATTTATTATACAGATTTTTACAGAATTGGAAAACGTTAAGAATGTTTGTGTCATGTTTGTCCTCCTACAGAAACCATATTAAAACAAAAAATACCGCGTTGCCGACCCCTTTCTAGCCTTACGCAGGGCTTGCATAACCTGACTCTGCCAGATAGAACTGCTCCACAGAACATAGTCTATTTCGCAGTACCATCTGGGAAGGCTCCCGTTGAAAGCGTTTGCAAAAGGGAGGCGCCTTCTCTCAAAAACTTGGTGTTGATTGGATGAAGCACCGACTAGTATCCGCTTATCATGAGGTTTCTTTAATCAATCACAGCAACGATATGACGTGCCACTCTTTGCGCTTCTTTCAAAGAAGAAATACTCTCTACTTCTGACAAAAATGTTTCGATAGCAGCGTCAACACTAACGTCTTTCGGCGTAGCCATGTTGATAACAAAGAGGAGAAGAGAGCACTAGTTGCTTTCTTCAAATTAAAAACCCGCCTCTACCTGTTAGTGCTGCAACATCATTGGTCAACAGAGTCCGGTGAGTCCACGGTTCGCGACTCAAGCGGTTTGGTTGGCATGATACAAGATGGATTTACAAGAGTTTTGGAAACTCCCAAATCTCGCGAGAATCCTGCTGCAGCGCAAGGTTAGGGCTTGCATATGAATCCTCGGAGTTGGAGTGACGCCATTGCCTTTCTGAATTACGTGTGGCTTGTTTGAGGAGCCGGGTTTCTGCATAAACCAGGGTGATACTCTATTACTATTTCTAATGACCCCCTGTTTTAGTGGCGCCACACTATTGAGAGCGTCCTGCATTGAACACATGGCTGTATCAACAAACTTATCTGTTGTGTTGGGACTGGGGCTGTGGGGCTGCTCTCTGGATTAACTGGCGAAATACTGGCTAATATTGTAACATATTTTAAACTCAGAAACAGTTTTATCAGATAATATTCTTCTAAACTGGGGTCTGTCCAGAGGAAGAGTTTAGTCCTCAAGCGTGAACTGAAAGATAATTTAAAAAATGACCCGACAGGACGGAGCTGTGGGGCAGGACTTTTAACTGACTAATCAGCAATAGGACTGTTTAGATCTGGGGCTCATTAATAAACTGGAGTGTGAGATTACTCTCAGCCATGTTTCTGTTAACGACATTAAATCTATTTTATGATCATTAATTAAATCATTGACTAGTAGCAATTTTGATGAAATAGACTTGGCGTTTAGTAATCCACATTTGACTTCTTTATTGCATTTCTCTGCATTTAAATTAGATTTGTATATTTCTGCTGGGGGCTTTGTTTGAGTTATAATGGAGTCTGTGCACTGGGGACAGACACAGTCTCTATGGGTTGTGACAGTCCTAAAGATGAAACAGAGAACCGTGTAAGACTGTGTCTGTCTCTGTGTCCTGGTCCCAATCCTAACCTAGAGCCGCTCCATCCAAAGTAGGATGGATGCCGTCTCTACGAATGAGACCAGGTTTTCTCCAGAAGGCCTTCCAATGGTCTATAAAGCCCACGCTGTTTTCCGGACACCACCTGGCTAACCAGCGGTTAAATGATGACAGGATCGAATCAGGAAGAGGGCCAGAGAACTTTACATAGGCCTGTGCTTAGGAAGCTTAGGTTCTGGTTTTTATATGGAGTTATATGAAGTATATTAGCATATAATTGTGTGTCGGTGTGTGTGTATGTTAGCGAGAGAGAGAGACATTTGCACATTGACCTTGATGTGACTGAGTACACACAACCACAAAAAGTCTACACAGAGTAAACAAAAACAAAAAGTAAGTGTCCTTCTTTCCCTGCAGCCTTTTCATGTTGACAACAAAGTAAGAGCCTTTAAACACTGGTGCATTACACCTTCGTGGCACAAAAACTGCTCTAAAAGCATACATTCATATTTTTCTGCTATTTTTCATAAATCTCTTAAACCACTTCAGATCTGCTCAAAACTACCAAATATTCAATAAATTTCAGGAATTTCACTTTCTTTGGTGCTGGTAGAGTCTTGGATATATCAAGGATTAGAACGAAAATTGATTTGATTGCATTAATATTTTTTTATGTAGTGTCAGATACTCCCTCTTGACACCAAAAATGTCCCATTGACTTCTATTAAAACCACAACATCTCACAGCCATTACACTATAAAACCATGACTTTTGTTAGGATTATGCCCTTTTTACGTCCCATTATGAACTTCACATGACATCTGTTGTTTTTCCTAACAGTGGTTTGGGGAAGTTTCTCAGGCAGCTGCTCAAACTGAGACTGCTCACCTCCTCTGTCATGTAGTCCAAAACAGTTTACTCCCCAACTGCTTTTGACTGTTTATCTCTATATTTAATGATAGCATACAGACAGTCAGGGCCGCGCTGACGGTACCAGAAGAAGATGGCTGTCCAACCAATGACAGCACAGCACAGGAACACGGCAACTGATGAGAAACCAACGAGAAGATCAGCAACGCCTGGCATAAGAAGTATTTAGACTGTGAGAGGGAGAGAGTGTGTGTGTCAGCACTGATCATTTCAGGAGAAAAAGGGCATCTTTTGATCTATGTGTTTGATGTTTGGCCTCCCTCCTTTGATGTATTTCAAAACAAAAACTACTGTTAGTAACAAAGTTGCATGTGTAACAGGTGCATTTGTAGAGAGCACCAGGTCACATGCTGCAGGACCTGCTGGTCTGCTGCTGGAATTGAACTCAACTAAACACACACAAACACACTCTCTCAATCCATTTATCTGTTTCTCTCAAACTTTTTATTCACATTTTGTATGTTCTTTTGTTGTTGAAGTTTTCAGTGTTGTTGTAATTGCACAATAAATATTCATATTGATGAATCAGATGTTGATTTAAAAATTGATTTAAAAGACAAACAAATCACTCTTGGCCCCCTGGTAGTCACATGACTCCATAGTATAATGTAGTAAAAAAAAAAAATACATGAATGTCATGCATGGGCCTAACATGGGAAAACAGTTGAATCTGCTGGAATACAGTAAAAATGTCAAATATCACTACTTTTCTTTAATAAGAAATGCTGACATAAGAAAATGCATAGTTTTATAGTGTAATAGCAGTGAGATTAAAAAAGTGGTTTTAATGGAAGTCAATAGGACATTTTCCACAAAGGTGTCAATTTCGTTGCTAATCTTTTACATACACAAGGCTCTAATCAGCACAAGGGTTAAAATCCTGAAAATTATTGAATATTTAGTAGTTTTGAGCAGATCTGAAGTGGCTTAGAGAGAGAGATTTATGAAAAAAAACAGAAAAAAATGTATGACAATTTAATAGCAGTTTTTTGTGTGTGTACATTTTTGCCACAAAGGTGTCAAGTATATGGAAAATTTGAGGAGGGCAAAAGGGTTAAGCAAAAGAAAAAATATATTATTTGACATATTTTAAAACAATTTAGTGGAGGTTTTTGCCCACAGTGTATTATTATTAAAAATTATGGCCAAATGAAAAGTGAAAATATGCCTTGGAGGGACAAAAATGTCCCGAACAATGCACAAGCCTTAAGCAAACATTAGTTTTGATTATATTTCAGATGATTAGTGTGACTCTGGACAAATTAAAATGCAAACTTAAAGCTATACCTCTTGCTTGTGCGAGTGGGTGGAAGTCCTTCCTTTGTGTTTTCTTTTTTGCCTTGATGTCTTCAGGGCCGTTGTGATGTCTTCATCTTCACTGGTGAAATCAGTTGATGAGGAAGACACAGTTGAGCCCGAGTTCCAGTCAGAAGACCATTCTCTTTTGTTTAATCCAGTTTTGCCTGCATACATGTTTAAAATAATGTTTACAAATGACAATTTTAAACGCCACTCACACATTCGATGAAGATATATTATGTAGCGGAGGCTTTCTGTGGTCTCAAGGCCCTCCCTGGAGTGTCACCATGGAGCTCCTATCACTCACCAATATTACTACAGTAATGTTATATTAGCTGCTGTGAGGCTTATACGTTTTAGTTTAATGTGACTTTTTAAAAGAGGTTATTTTAAATGACTATTTTATTGTTCCGTCAATAATAATAACCCTAATAAACACCCACCATCTTGAGCCCTTGATGATTAGCGTGCAATCCAACTCTACCCCTAAGCTACCTGCATCCACTGTGTCTCTGGCCTAACTGCCGTGTTTGTGTTAACTCAAAGCTGTGACCTGCCTATGCTAATAATCCACCCCCAACATAAAATGTCCATGTATATATTTAAAAAATGATAACTGAATAATACAAGTATGTTATCAACCGCCACATGAAGAAATCAACTGTGCCTGTCATGACCATGTTGAGGGTTTGGAGAAGAAAATCTCTCTCATCCTTCAACCTGGCAACCTTCTCTTCAAGAGCTCTGATGTCTGCCAGTAGCTGCCTCTTCTTTTGTCTCCACTTTGTGGACCTTGGCTGTATGTCTGAAATACAAACATACAACAAACATAATAACATAATGTCAGGGCCGCACTGACCATACCAGAAGAAGATGGCTGTCCAACCAATGACAGCACAGCACAGGAACACGGCAACTGATGAGAAACCAACGAGAAGATCAGCAACGCCTGGCATAAGAAGTATTTAGACTGTGAGAGGGAGAGAGTGTGTGTGTCAGCACTGATCATTTCAGGAGAAAAAGGGCATCTTTTGATCTATGTGTTTGATGTTTGGCCTCCTCCTTTGATGTATTTCAAAACAAAAACTACTGTTAGTAACAAAGTTGCATGTGTAACAGGTGCATTTGTAGAGAGCACCAGGTCACATGCTGCAGGACCTGCTGGTCTGCTGCTGGAATTGAACTCAACTAAACACACACAAACACACTCTCTCAATCCATTTATCTGTTTCTCTCAAACTTTTTTATTCACATTTTGTATGTTCTTTTGTTGTTGAAGTTTTCAGTGTTGTTGTAATTGCACAATAAATATTCATATTGATGAATCAGATGTTGATTTAAAAATTGATTTAAAAGACAAACAAATCACTCTTGGCCCCCTGGTAGTCACATGACTCCATAGTATAATGTAGTAAAAAAAAAAAATACATGAATGTCATGCATGGGCCTAACATGGGAAAACAGTTGAATCTGCTGGAATACAGTAAAATGTCAAATATCACTACTTTTCTTTAATAAGAAATGCTGACATAAGAAAATGCATAGTTTTATAGTGT
Organism: Rhyacichthys aspro; assembly: GCA_036850595.1. Taxonomy (NCBI): domain Eukaryota; kingdom Metazoa; phylum Chordata; class Actinopteri; order Gobiiformes; family Rhyacichthyidae; genus Rhyacichthys; species Rhyacichthys aspro. Next base: position 2,427 of record JAWCTZ010000396.1, on the reverse strand, counting down.
AATAGCAGTGAGATTAAAAAAAAGTGGTTTTAATGGAAGTCAATAGGACATTTTCCACAAAGGTGTCAATTTCGTTGCTAATCTTTTACATACACAAGGCTCTAATCAGCACAAGGGTTAAAATCCTGAAAATTATTGAATATTTAGTAGTTTTGAGCAGATCTGAAGTGGCTTAGAGAGAGAGATTTATGAAAAAAAAACAGAAAAAAATGTATGACAATTTAATAGCAGTTTTTTGTGTGTGTACATTTTTGCCACAAAGGTGTCAAGTATATGGAAAATTTGAGGAGGGCAAAAGGGTTAAGCAAAAAGAAAAAAATATATTATTTGACATATTTTAAAACAATTTAGTGGAGGTTTTTGCCCACAGTGTATTATTATTAAAAATTATGGCCAAATGAAAAGTGAAAATATGCCTTGGAGGGACAAAAATGTCCCGAACAATGCACAAGCCTTACGCAAACATTAGTTTTGATTATATTTCAGATGATTAGTGTGACTCTGGACAAATTAAAATGCAAACTTAAAGCTTACCTCTTGCTTGCGCGTGGGTGGAAGTCCTTCCTTTGTGTTTTTTTTTTTGCCTTGATGTCTTCAGGGCCGTTGTGATGTCTTCATCTTCACTGGTGAAATCAGTTGATGAGGAAGACACAGTTGAGCCAGAGTTCCAGTCAGAAGACCATTCTCTTTTGTTTAATCCAGTTTTGCCTGCATACATGTTTAAAATAATGTTTACAAATGACAATTTTAAAAGCCACTCACACATTCGATGAAGATATATTATGTAGCGGAGGCTTTCTGTGGTCTCAAGCCCCTTCCTGGAGTGTCACCATGGAGCTCCTATCACTCACCAATATTACTACAGTAATGTTATATTAGCTGCTGTGAGGAGAAGTTTGATGAAATGCTTCACTGACACTGCAAATGTATTCATTTTGTGCTTTGACAGATAAAATAGGTCTATAATCCGTAATAATCAGCTGCTTTAGGAGGTGACAGACCATCCATCAGCGACTAGTCATTCAGCCTACGTGAGCTACATTTATCAAATTAAATCATTTCTTCCCATGTTGATATTGTAGGCTTATACGTTTTAGTTTAATGTGACTTTTTAAAAGAGATTATTTTAAATGACTATTTTATTGTTTCGTCAATAATAATAACCCTAATAAACACCCACCATCTTGAGCTCTTGATGATTAGCGTGCAATCCAGCTCTACCCCTAAGCTACCTGCATCCACTGTGTCTCTGGCCTAACTGCCGTGTTTGTGTTAACTCAAAAGCTGTGACCTGCCTATGCTAATAATCCACCCCCAACATAAAATGTCCATGTATATATTTTAATAAATGATAACTGAATAATACAAGTATGTTATCAACAGCCACATGAAGAAATCAACTGTGCCTGTCATGACCATGTTGAAGGTTTGGAGAAGAAAATCTCTCTCATCCTTCAACCTGGCAACCTTCTCTTCAAGAGCTCTGATGTCTGCCAGTAGCTGCCTCTTCTTTTGTCTTCACTTTGTGGACCTTGGCTCTATGTCTGAAATACAAACATAATATCAGTTAAGTGCAGTCAATTTTATTTGTACAGCACATTTGTAAACATGAGTTGCTAAACAATATTGATGCCATTCAGGGCCGGGGTGGGACTCATTTCCAGCCCGGGACATGTGGCTCAGACCAGCCCTTGTTTCTATGTAGTGAAATAATTATATGCTGATGTACTGCAATAAGACTATGCTTATGCTCGGTGCTGTTACAAATACTGGCCAGCAGATGGCAAAAAACCCATTTGACTGTATCAAGTACTGTTTTCAAGGAACTGTTTTTGCTGTTTTTTCAAAATACTATTTGTCAAAATGCCAGTCTTGAAAGTTAACAAAACAATCATGTGATCTATATTCAAGCAAAAATATATTTTTGACTTAGATTAAAGGGTCTACTTTAGATTTAAGGTCATGTTGCTAGTTATATCCTAAAAACCAATATTAAGTCTCATTGACAAAAACAAGACTAAAACCAGGACTTATTCAGCAATAACATTGTTTTAAAACACGACTGCAAGTACTAAGGCTAGGATGAAAAAATATTATAACATACAAACATGTACTTACTACCAGTGGTGTATGATCCATTTTTGTTGATCCATATACTATCAACTGTCAACAAGCTTCTCCGGCATTATCTCAATGAATGCTATCAGTGCTTACCCTCACTAATTTAATTAATTTATTTGTATATGGCCTGTATCACAACAACAATTGCCTCAAAGGGCTTCACAAAACAGACAGTAAATGCAAACAGGCAGAGAGGACAACGCCGCTGTCAGCTTAGACCCTCCATCGGGGTAAGGAAAAACTCAAAAAACCCAGCCGGGAAAAGGGGAAAGCGTCAGGGAGAACCACAGAAAGGAGGATCTACTC
>JAWCTZ010000395.1:0-43444 GCA_036850595.1 Rhyacichthys aspro | reverse complement strand
TCTGAGCTGACCATAATCATGCAGCTCCCACGTGAATGAGGCCAATTAAGACGCGTGCTGATCAACCGGGAAACAGAAACGAAGACAGCTTTACATTAGTATTTTTTTGTTTGATAGAAAGTGCTTTACAATAAATACAACTATTATAAAAATATATGTATGTAATTAATAAATTTAATCATAATAATACTGTCGAATGGATGGATTGAATCTATGCTCATTTAACTGATCTCTCCTCTCGGCTACATTGGTGGAAAGCCCTGTCATTGGTTTAAAGTAAAACACATGTGACATTCAAATCCAGCCTCTTTAAACCTGCTCCATCTCTAGTGCGCTGCCTCTTTATACCTACGTCTCCGCTCTCATAATAGGATAAAAAATAGTGACATGCCCTTAGTGAGCTTCCGGCGCTGTCTCTGCCTGCGTTAGGATTGGGATGATACAGCCTATAGAGTACTGACTACCTGTTTTAAATACTGGTACATGACTGCTTTTTCCAGCCTGAATGAAATGTACAAGTTCTTATGGAAAGATTGACAAGATGTGTGAGTAGTTTAACTAGCACAGTTCTGTGTCTTTTAAGAAAACAGCTATTAATGTTACATGTATCATTTGATTTGGAATTTGAGAATTTACTAATTATGTCTGAAAACGTTTACCCTGAATCTCTCTAAAAAAAGGAATCTGTTGATGTCCTTCCAGATGGAAATTTGGGATAGTCTACACACTCAAAATCATGCATTCTCGCACATAAATCAGCACGACTCACCTTCGACCCAGAAAATTATGCCAAAAGTCTACGCAGTCATTGTCACGCAGCCTTGCGGTTATCAGCCTTTGAAGTCCCGTGTGGACCCCGCCTGTGGATCTGTCAGGCAGGGTGACTCACCAGTCTGGCCGTGGTCGGTTGTACACAAGCAGCTGAGATCAGGTGTGTTCCACTGCATGGCTTGACGCTGCTCCAGTAGTTCCTGGCTCAGAGCCAACAATCCCTGCAGCTCCGCCTGTGGAGCTCTGGGGTAGGCAGGGGTGGCGTCATCTGTGCTGCTCTACCTGTGTCAGGCCTCACCTCCACCACAGTGCTAGCCTGTTGCTCAAATATAGTTGGTCCGGGATTGAGATGTATATCTCCAGGCAAAAGTATGAGCACCTGTAGAACTTTAGACTCATACGCTTTGCCCAGATGTGATGTTTACCTGTTAGCATTGTTTCTGGTGCTCGTACATAGGCCCCTTGATGACCAGATGTAATGCAGAGTGCAATGTCCATGCCCAAACATATACAGCTTGGTTTGTTCACCATTGTTTAAGTTTGCCAAGTTACCCTTATGTGGTAAAATGTTGTAGGTCCAAGCACACGATAGCAGTAAGAAAATGTATGAAATACAATAGGGCATGAGTGGAGCCTAGTCACACAACTGGCAGCACTTGAAGCTCGAAACAAGAGTGCATACCAACAGGAGAATATTCCACGGAATTTTGGCACATTTTTTTTATCTGGGGCAGTATCTACACGTTTAGCTGTGTTGCTCATTCTATAAATGCACGATCATTACAAGTTGTACCTTATTTTAAAGGTGACCTTTTTTGAGTTTAGTTTTCTTTTCGTATATGTAGAGGATTTCTGATGTCTCTGGGCAGAGCCTTTTCTAAGGACAAATAACAATTTATCATCTATTAATCAATTTTAATTGATCTGGTAGTTCTTATCACCTACAGATAAAAATACTCCACCATGAGACCACAGATCAAGTGTCACCAGACCAGTTTAAAAGATGAAATATGCATAAAGTTGTGTCCAAAAAATCCAGAAAACCAGATGGATCCTCCTTCATGAAGCTGTGTTGGTTCCTTTTGAGGGGAGGATATACAATGGGAACCAGTTTCAATACACAAAATTATAAAAACAGATGGGTGGGTGTGGATTTTCACATCTACGTATCAGATTTTCTTACACATAACAATTTGCCCATTGTCCATTTGAAACCAGCTCTGTATTTAACATTCTTGTCATTTCAGATTCAGGAGTGTACAGTAAATTGTCCAGCTGTAAAACACTGGAAGTCATGAGGACCAAAGGGTAAGAGCTGAGCATTCATTTTGTGTAATCAGATCAAAGAAATAGTAGTGATACCAAGTGATGTAATACAAACAGAACAAAGCAACAAGAGACGCTAATGCTGACATTAAAAGAACCATGTGGGGAATTGGTTAACTTAATGTTAGAATGGTACAGAGTAGACCAAAAGCACACAGAAACAGAAACAAAGTTTCTTTAACAGAAACTTAAAGAGTTTAAAGGTGAAACTGAATTCCCCTTTTTAAATTAATTACATAGTCCCTTGTGCTCCAAACATGTATGTTACATGTTTTGATCAAAATGTGGTAAGGTTTAGGTTATACAGGGCCCTGGAAAATGCTTACCTGCATGTTGACACCTCAGTTTCTGATGTTACCTCAGTTTCTGATGCACGACACTCCTCCTATCCTCCTACCTATCCATAGCTCCCAAGCTCTGGGGACAGTGGGCATTAACCAGCCCCGAACTAATCCTCCTCAAACCCGGAGCCACAGAGCTCCTTACACCCCATTCCACTCCAGTCCTCTGTGTAGCCACATATCACAATATTAAACATCCTCTTAGAACAGTAAGATATTGGGAACGTAACACTGGAGCAGCATGCCTCTTGTCTGTATGTCAGCTTATAAACTCATAACTGCGAGTACTGGCTCTGTCTACATAAAGCCTAACCAACAGTAGCATGTTTTTTTATGTTTAAAAGCGCTTTAAAGGTCCCAAATTATGCTAAATCAACTTTTCTGAGCTTTTAACAATGTTATAACGTTGTTTCTACCTCAAACACATACCCAAAGTTGTGTTTTGTTTCATTTGCGCATGTTTAAGTAATTTATTTAGTTTGAGCTACAGTCCTTTCAACAAGCTGTTTCACATAATGACGTCAATATGTGAAGCAAACCACTCCTCTCCAGGAAGTGCTCCTCCACACTCCTCCAGCCCCTCTCTCCTGCACTGTCAACAAGTGGCGTGCTCTGCAGCTCAGACGCACAAAGAAGCATCGCTGCTACTGTGTTAGCTTACTTACCGTCAATACTTTTACTTTACTTTCAATACACTGCACAACAGCTACCTTAGGAGTCTCCAGGCAGCATACATTCTCAACTTCAGTAGGCATTGTATGGCCATTTCCACATGTGCACCTATGAACAGAAGCAGTTAACACGCGCTATGCTACGGGCTACACCATAGAAACATACACAATAAATAGTTTCTCATTTACCAAGCAGAAACGTCTTGTAGAAGCCTTCGAGGTTTTTGTGTTTGCTCATGTTTTTCGAACTCAGAGTCAGACTCTGGGTCAAAGATATACGGCTCATTTACTCTCAAAGCCATTGCTGAAAAAGTTATTACTACGATGTACCGTGTTTACTTCAGTCTGTTTCCAGTGCAGCGCTAGCGTGATGTCATGAGTGGGTGGAGCCAACACGGGAGAGCTGAGCCTTAAAGTGACAGCGCCAAATCAGACCGTTCACTTTGGACTCATGATGAGAGCTCATCCAAACTGCTTGTATAAGATAGTTATTGAGTGTTTCATGTTGCAAAACGTGATATGGTAACCTAAATGTATCCAAAATACACTGTATAATGTTCAAAGTAGTATAATATAGGACCTTTAAGCGATAAACTGACATCAGTGGCAATCAATATACTTCTTCACTCAAGTCTTCGCTCTGCGGCATGTAAAGGGAAGTGACGTTAGAAGAGAGCCTGCCTCCTTGGATTGTTTCATCACAGTCAAGTATGGGTGGGCAGATAAATCTAAGTATCATTACTATTGATGCCAAAGTTAGTATCAGTATCCGATCAAAACCAGCGTAATGAGAACTATATTATTCTGGCTATTTCTCTTCTATATGTTCAGCAAATTACTCGAATTTCCTCGCCGAGTTTGTGTAAGCGCAGCTTCTCTTCCAGTCTCACAGTGCTCGTCTCTTACTCGGCTCAGGCTTACTTTGCCCCGCCCCATCCTCCCCTGCTCTTCTGGAGTAGACGGGGCAGCTCATTGCTTTCTGTCAGCCAAGTGTCCTCGTGGTGGCGGGAGAGAAAAAGAGTGCAATTTGGAGCAACTTCACAGCGATAGACTTTATTTTTACAAATATCTGCGTTACAAACAAAAAAAACAAATCAGTTCTCCAGTTCTGCAGTTTTGTTTTAGTTAACAAAAAATATTTGTTCTTTGCTTAAAATCTTTGTCCTGTGTATTATTATGATCTTGATCATAATCAACTAACTAAAGGCAAAATGACAAAGCTCATTTAATGATCATGAAATTTAAAATAGAAAGTACTGGTATCAGTATCGGTTTCAGGAATACTTACATAATACTACGCCCTGTATTTACTTGGTATCAGATCAATACTAACATTTTCAGTATTGCCCACCCCTTACAGCGGAGCCAAAGAAGTGAATTGCTGATTTAAAGAGCAGGACCAAAAAGTGGAAGCAAACCTTATCCAGGTCACAGGTCAGCATCAGCTTCAAAAGGCTGGAAGGAACTGCTTGAGGTGCGTTTCAATCTTGCACTCAAAAGGGGCAGCACTGTTAACATTGAACACTGTCACTGTTAATTGTAATATACTATAATTGTTTAAAACACAACCAAACAACTTAATTTGAAAAGTTCGTTTTGTGTCAGTAAAGGTGTCTTTGTGCTACTCATTGTCCATGTTTGTTGTCATGGTTAGTAAAAGGACCCAGAAGCCAAACAAGACAGATGTCAAGCATAAGCTGGTTTTATTGTTTAAAAAAGAAAGGCTGAGTGAAGTGTGCTTGCAGGCTGATTCAGAGTGGCAGACATACAGGCAGACAGGCTGTATGTGTGGGAAGGCAGACGTGCAGCTGTGTAGATGTGCAGACGTACGTGCGGGCAGAACAGTGCTTGGAGTTACAACAAATTTACGGGTAATGGGTGACAAACCGGTCTTCTTGTATTGCTGTTGATTGTAAGTTGTCACCAGGTGTTATTCTCTGCAGCCAAGAGTAGCCATGCCCAGGTAGATGGAGATAGACAAATACAGAAGGGAGGGGAAGAGAGGGAATAACAACTATGACCTGCTGCCAACTGTTGCATCTGTGTGAGTATTTTGTGTGCTTATGTGTATTTAATTTAAATAGATCCTGTGATAGCAGTTTTGCAACATTCCAAACTTAAGTACTCTAACCCAGACCTGGTCCTGTGAGTCTTCCCTGCCTTGACCCAGTAGCTTCTCTTCTGGGTATGAGACAGGCAGTGTAGTAAATCACTCATCCATCAGCCACCCCTATCTTTATGCAGCTCCACAGCTCCTCAATCACTGTGGAAAATGATTAATCTCTTGTCTCGTATCTCTTTTCATGTGTCAGCACCTTAGCAGCTTTATAGGCTTATTCTGAAATGATCTGACAGTTTTGCTCTGAGAAATGGTTGAATTAAGAGCAGTGGCATGTGTAAACAAAACAAAAAAAAAATAAAAATAAAAACCAGGCTGAGCCCAACTGCTGTTAAAACTTTGTTGGTCCTGTAAAATTTGGAGGTTGCTTTGCACCACAAACTTTGTGCTGACTGACAATGGTCAGATGTTAAAATCTCTGTGCACCACATATTATGCTGATGATATTGTACTGTTAAAATATTGTTTACACTGAGCAAAAAATGTTGTTGAAGTTGCTGGATATTGGCAGGAACTGGAATACGCTGTCGTATACGCCGATCCAGAGCATCCCAAATATACTCATTGGGTGAAATGTCTGGTGACATCCCCCCACCCCACCACCACAATGGGCCACTCAATCCACAACGTGGACATCAACAAACCGCTCACCCACACAACGCCATACACGCTGTCTGCCAAGTCCCTGTACAGTGAAAACCAGGATTCATCCGTGAAGAGAACACCTCTCCAAAGTGCCGGACAGAAGATCTAGGAGGTGAAGATACTGGATTTGTGGGTCCTGGGCTGGTGTGGTTACACGTGGTCGGTTGAGGACGGTTGGATGGACTGCCAAATTCTCTGAATTGCCTTTGGAGGTGGCTTATGGTATAGAAATTAACATTAAATTCACGGGCGACAGCTCTGGTGGACATTCCTCCAGTCAGTGTGATAAAACTGCACATTTTAGAGTGGCCTTTATCGTGGCCAGCCTAAGGCACACCTATGCAAAAATCATGCTGTTTAATCAGCATCTTGATATGCCACACGTCTGAGGAGGATGGATTGTCTCAGCAAAGGAGAAGTGCTCACTCACACAGATTTAGACAGATTTGTGAACAATATTTGAGAGAAATAGGCCTTTTGTGCACAAAAAAGAAAAAGTCTTAGATCTTTGAGTTCAGCTCATGAAAAAAGGGGGGCAAAAACAAAAGCGTTTATATTTTTGTTCAGTGTATAAATCACAAGTGGCTTTAATGTGGCACTGATGAGGATTTTGATCCTGACAGTTGAGGTTAGGGTAAACAAACTTAGCTAGAATAGCACATTCATTTATTCGTTAATTTTCTACAGCTTAATCCAGTAAGTACTGACTAATAGGATTACTGCTTAATCCAATTAGTTATAACTATAGTTATAATGCACTGAACAGTGGCAGTTGGTGCAAAATTATTATGATTGTCTTTCTCCAGATCTCCAGTCCCATGAAAAAACAGTTGCCCACTTCCTGATTTCTTAGTTTTTTGCACATTTGTCACACTTAAATGTTTCAGATCATCAAATAAATGTCAATATTACACAAAGATAACCCAAGTAAACACAAAATGAAGTTTTTAAGTGATGATTTTATTTATTAAATGGCTCTGTCAATTACTTTGTTTCTCATCTGTTAATTTATGATTCAACAAGGGGGGCAATTACTTTCTCACATAGGTATATGTAGGTTTGTATAGCCTTTTTCCCTAAATAAATAAAATAATCACCTGATTTTTAAATTTGTTTGATGATCTGAAACAGTTGAGTGTGAAAAATGTGCAAAAAACTAAGAAATCAGGAAGGGGGCCACCATTTTTTCATGGCACTGTACCTCTTTTGAATGATTATTAAAAAGAGGTAGAGTTTGTCCCTATAGACTCAACAGTCACTCAGTTTTACTGGCAAAATAAAAAACCCAGAATTTCTCTACATCTGCATTACAAAATATTAAATCAGTGGTTAGATTTAAAGCACCAAATTTTCTCCTTTACCTTTTAGCTATTTAATTACAGTACATGTTCATTTGTCTAAATAAAACCATCTGCAATGTGACATACCACCTTTTGACCTCAGGAACATATGGAATTTCCTGGACTAGCTAAAATAATATCTTTCCTGTGAACACAGCTTTAACCCAACGGATTTACAACTTTGAAGGACTTTTATTGACGAAAGACATGATCTGTGCATGGATATCGCCACTATATATATTGAGTCCTTCCAAAGACACTTTCGAGCCTCATTCCTGCAAAGAAAAAAACTTGAGCAAACATTAAAGGATCAACTTTAACAGACTTAAAAGTTGCTCATTAATGAATAAAGAACCCTAAAGAAATGTTGTTTTAAAGGTGGAATAGAAGATGTTTTTGTAAACATTTTTTGTTATATTTTATAAATTTGTTTTTACTTGTATATAAGACATCGGAAAATATGAGGTCTTGAAAAATAAAATTTATTACATGTCAATTGTGGAAGTGGTGGTGCCTTAAAAACATTAACCAATCAAAAACGCTCTCATCGCGTGTTCTATTGGTCAGTCAGCCTGTCAATCACTCCTGCTACATGAGGTCGGAAGCGTGTGCGTTCTCGTATTCTGTTTACAGCTGCTTTTGCGTTGCTACCGTTAAACAGCCTCACTGTGCAGCTTCACTGTCAGGCACAGACTGCTCCTTCATGCAGCTCCATTGTCAGGACCACATAGTCATTTATTTCCCTGTTTTTTTCTTTTTCTCTTTATTTATTTGTGTAGATGGAGGACAGTCTGCTTAATTAGTGTTATCTCCATCCGTTAGCTTTAGTTTGTTCATCTAGCTACTCCTCGTTAGCTTCAGGCTACATTTATATCTAGTTAATATTTTTTGTCGTTAGCAAGGTTTTACACAATGGCTGCGAAGAACACTGATGAAGGTAACTGTAAAAGAAAGACTATGTTTGAGGTGGCTGCGAAAAGGAAAAAGATGAAAGGCAGATGAAAGAAACAAAACCAGAGTTCTTGGTGCATCGTTTGAGCGATGACGAGCGCTGAAGGCACAGCGAGGAATACTAACAGACGCATTGGTCGCCAAATTTCTGCTCGACAGGTAAGTTTTAGGCTCAATGTTTTGTTGTCATATTAAAAACTGCTAGTTGGGAGTATTATCTGGTGTTTTGTCACTGTATTTTGTTAGACACATGTAATGTTTGATCGCTATTCTTTTGGTGGGCAGAAGTTAGAAGTTATTTCTTATTATTGTAAAACGTTACAGGCAGGGCTACTCTATTTCAATTTTCTAACAATCAATGGACGCGTGCATGTTGTTTTGGAGGCGGGACCTCGGAAAGAACTGTGAAACAAGTCGGCTGGTCTTGCGCATGCGCATTTTTCAAAAACTGGCTAAGAGTCGCTGCTGTCTGAATGTTCGCAAACATCTTCTATTCCACCTTTAACTGTGAATACATATGTACATTCTAAAGGACTATAATTATTGACCATAGAAACATTGTTTTATGTTTGAATGCAATGTGTTATTGAACCATATGTTGTTGATACATTTGGGTATTAATGAGTGTTTAATTGTTCCATAGTATTTGAAGCTGGTAATATGAAGTCTTAGCATAAGATCATCTTTAACTCCCCCTCCTAGTTGGACAAAGAAACTTTTTGAGGGTGTTCGCACCTCAAATCTGTTTAGTTCTTTTCACCTCATGTTCAGTTCAGTTCAGTCTTAGTTCAGTTTTGGTTCTTTCAGTCGTCTTAGTCTTTGTCTTTGTCTTTTCAGTTTTTCAGTGTTTAGTACACTCGATCAATAGATTTTGTTCATCTCTTTTCTTCAATTATTCAGGGCAACACCCGAGCACTTGTTTTTGTTTAATTCGTTATTTTTTACTGTAAAGAGTATTTTTCTTCAGTGTAGACTTCCTAAGTTCTGCCCATCCAAAGGACATGTTTTAATCATAATTAAAAGACTACACAGAACTCTGAATGTTTTTCCCAATTGGCATTTTTCATCTGAGACTTAACTTTCTTTATGCCGGACTCTGGTTTAACTGACTCAGCTGGCCATAAATGCACAGATTATCAGCAGCCCGTCTCACAGACCAGGGATGCTCCTGACCTCTGACCCACAGCAAGCAGCAGCTCAGCCCATGGCAGGGAGAACCCAGAGCAGATCCACCAAGAGCCATCCACAGAGGACCACAACAGTCAGCTACAGTCAGCTAGCCTTGGGGACCCAACTCCGAACCATCATCGGCAGTACTGAGAAGTTTGGACCCGTTGGTACCAGCACCATTCCTGTTGGCTCCAGGCCTCCAACCTCTTGCCTCCAGCCTTGGCTCTTCCAGTAAGATCTACACAGTTACTTGATACAGAGTTGGCATAAAGATTAAACTTAATCTAAACTTAACTAAAATTTAGCTTAACTGTTTTTAGACTGTTTTTCTAAATTCATTAACTGCGTCAATTTTCAATTTATTCCCGTAAAATCATATCCCAGCTTCAATAAGAAAGGTTTATTGTTTCAATCAATAAATATACTCTTGTCATTTGTTGTTGATTCAATTTGCTTATTCAAATGCCGTCTGTTTGTTTATTCTGGTCAATAAACGTCATAATTTCTCACTAATTTAGGCTCAAGTTTGTGGTTGTTTCTCTTCATGTACGGATCACTGTCAGGCTTAAGAACTCACGTTCAAATTCATATTAGGCTTTGTTATTCTTTTCCTCTTTGAGGTGGTGCCCTGAAACAGTTTAAAGGTCCCATATTATGCTAAATCGACTTTTCTGAGCTTTTAACCATGTTCTAACGTTGTTTCTACCTCAAACACATACCCAAAGTTGTGTTTTGTTTCATTTGCGCATGTTTAAGTAATTTATTTAGTTTGAGCTACAGTCCTTTCAACGAGCTGTTTCACGCAATGATGTCAATATGTGAAGCAAACCACTCCTCTCCAGGAAGTGCTCCTCCACACTCCTCCAGCCCCTCTCTCCTGCACTGTCAACAAGTGCCGTGCTCTGCAGCTCAGACGCACAAAGAAGCATCGCTGCTACTGTGTTAGCTTACTTACCGTCAATACTTCTACTTTACTTTCAATACACTGCATAACAGCTACCTTAGGAGTCTCCAGGCAGCATACATTCTCAACTTCAGTAGGCATTGTACGGCCATTTCCACATGTGCACCAATAAACAGAAGCAGTTAACACGCGCTGTATTACGGGCTACACCATAGAAACATACACAATAAATAGTTTCTCATTTACCAAGCAGAAACGTCTTGTAGAAGGTTTTTGTGTTTGCTCATGTTCTTCGAACTCAGAGTCAGACTCTGGGTTGAAGATATACGGCTCAGTTACTCTCAAAGCCATTGCTGAAAAGTTATTACTACGATGTACGTTGTGTACGATGTGTTTACTTCAGTCTGTTTCCAGCGCAGCGCTAGCATGACGTCATTTAAGAATTGGTTCTTGAGTGGAACCGGTTTTCAATTCCCACATTGTAGACATTGATGTGGATGCTTATGTATGGCCTGATGACCATGCAAAATCTAGTATTTGCGTCTTATTTCTCTTTCAGGGCATGCCCAAGGCCTGGATGAAGCAGTTGTTCATCATGATGTTTTATAAGGAATTTGGTAACGGGATAGCTGGGACCCAATACTACTGGTTGAATGTTGTCACAATCAAGGCTCTCTGATCTTCCGAGTCGACCTTCTACTATGACAAGTCGGAGAGCTGGGTCATATTCAGGAGAAAGGGGCAGTTGTTTACTGGTTTTGGTATGGACTTGTTAGTTTTAAGGGCACTATATTCATCACAGAAGCAGTCTAACTGAACTCTTGGTCCACTCTAACGTGTCTTTTACAATGGATGTAGCACTGAGCCATGTCTTAAGTGCCTTCCTCTGCCGCCCCATAAAGCAGAATCCTAATTTCTTTAATGAGGTCATCCCACTTATTGAACTTGTTTTAGTCAGGAAAGTTATATATATATATATATATATATATATATATATGTATATGTATATGTATATATATATATATATATATATATATATATATATACAGTATATATGTCAGAGTACCACAAAACATTGACTTTTTGAATTCTTCACTCAGTTCACTTTTGACTGGACACAGGGATACGAAGGCCAGCTGCTAGAATCCAAGAGAAAGGAGGGCCTTGGCTCAATTTATTGTGCTGAGACAGTTTCAGGAGAGTTTTTCTTCTTGTAATGTCTGCTGGGTTATGTATTGACTCAATATATCTCCAGTAGTTTGTGTCTGTGAGAGTTAGTATCTGGTGCCAACAAAAACTTTATGCAACAGGACTCAGATGTTATCCATGACAGTACAGTTGTAGAATCTGTCCAGAGAGTTAAAAATTGCAGTGGTACAGTCTAGTCAGTATTAAGAAGGTGAGCTCGCTGGGCACAAGATATAGCTGCACATAGTTCAAGTCGAGGGATAGAGAGTTATGCGAGATTTGGCCATAATAAATGGGTTTGGTTGAATCAAAGTGATGACTAAGTAGGTAGGTAGCTAGTAGTTAGGAGTAGCAATCAAGACAACCTTGTGTGCTATTAAGAATAAATGAAAAAAAAAATAAAAAATTAACAATTCTATAATAATAATATTTTTCTAATAAACTTTTGGTGTCAAGTAGCAGGATTATTTAACATTAAAAACACATTCAAGTACTAATTAAGTTCAGTTTAAAACACACACTCACTCACTCACTCACTCACACACACGCACACACACACACACACACACACTAGATCTTAACGTCACGACAGACAGCATAATAGTGTGGATTCACGGAATAGTAATTCTATAAATCCCGGTTATCTATTTAGCCTGTCCAGTGCGCAACAACTTTATGCTATCCCATTTCTCCATTTAGCATCTAGCACCTCTCTGCAAATAAAACCTCAATATAGCTCTGTTTTTTTTTGTTGTTTTTTTTTTACAGTTTTACTTCGTGGCACTTCAAATTTTTCTTCAAAAAGTCTGACGCCTTTATATTCATTGTTCGGACCTCTACAGTCAAATGGTGCGGCTACAGCTGGGGTCCTTCAGTCATGTGGTCAGTAGTCATTCAAAAAACTGCCTGAAAATTGGCCCGTATTACAATATTTTGAGCCGATGGTCCATCTCTAAAAGTCGGCCCAATATATTGGTCGATCTCTACTCTGAACACATGCAAAAAACACTCAAACACAAAACTAAAACTTACTGCAAACATAACACATGAAAACAGGACAGGATTGCTCAGAACTGAAGAGGATATTAAAGACAAGAGAAATCCATTGGTGATAGGAGTAGTCAGTAGTACAGAAGTGCTGTTAGAGGGTGACTGTGTGCTTCATCTAAGCCTTAACTTCAGGGCTTTATAAAAAAAATTTAAATAAATTGTCATCATTATACTCCAGTGCAAGAACTAAATCTGGTAAATGGGAACTGTTTGTGAGCTCTCTGGAGGGTAATGCTACTCTGCAACACCTGCAAGTTAATAATATCACCTTCCACAATATTTATACCAGGCAGCACTGCAGCTACCTTTATTATTATATAACAACACTAAATTGACAGGATCACCAGAAGAAGACTGTTATTGAATCCTAATTCCTACCTCTTTTAGGCAAGGCAAGGCAAGTTTATTTATAGAGCACAATTCGTACACAAGGCAATTCAAAATGCTTTACAGTAACAGTACATAAAATTAACAGAAAGCAAATAAAATCATTACATAAAACATAAATATAATCATTAATGAATTAAAACAGAATTAAAAAGCGAAGAGTGCAGATAAAATACTTTCAGTTGTCATATGCACAGCTAAATAGAACTGTTTTCAGCCTGGATTTGAACGTTGTCAGAGTTGAGGCCTGTCTCACATCTTCAGGAAGACTGTTCCAGATTTTAGCTGCATAAAAGTGGAATGCAGCCTCACCATGTTTCGTCCTGATTCTGGGAACCAGCAGGAGGCTACTCCCTGAGCTTCTCAGAGCCCGAGGTGGTTCATAAGGCTCTAGCATGTCACAGATTTTTGGTCCGAGACCATGAAGAGACTTATACACGAGCAGAGCTGTTTTAAAGTCGATTCTCTGAGCGACAGGAAGCCAGTGTAGAGACCTGAGCACTGGACTAATATGGTCATATTTCCTGGTTCTGGTCAGGACACGAGCAGCAGCGTTCTGGATGTACTGCAGCTGTTTTACAGCTCGTTTAGGGAGGCCAGTGAGGAGGCCATTACAGTAGTCTAACCTGCTGGAGACAAACGCATGGATGAGCCTCTCTAAGTCTGGTTTAGACACTATACTTTTGATCTTGGCATTGTTCTTTAGATGGTAGAAAGCTGCTGATATTATCGATTTTATGTGGCTGTTAAAGTTCAGGTCTGAGTCCATTATTACCCCCAGATTTCTAACCTGATTTTTTGGTTTTAAAGAGAGAGACTCAAGGTAACACTCTCTCTTTGTTTCTGTGGGCCAAAGACAATAATTTCAGTTTTGTCTGAGTTTAGCTGGAGGAAGTTATTTTGCATCCACACACTGATCTGTTCAATGCAGAGACAGAGTGAATCTACAGGTCCGTGATCACCTGCTGTCAGTGACACGTAGATCTGAGTGTCATCTGCATAGTTGTGGTAGAACACATTATTTTATCGATCTAATAGAACACAGGGCAGTTATGGAAACTGCTGCTGATTTGTCTTCTATATGGGTTTCCCTCCTTTTCTCTGACAGTGCCCCTCACACACAGTCTATGGCAGTCAAGTGAAGCACCAAGGAAGTATCATGAATTATTAATTGTAATAAGTTAAGCTTCCAGCCTCTGTGTTTTATTGCATCCTCCTTTACTGCACAGTGATATTACTTAAATAGCAAGTCCAAGACAGACTGAAGCCATCAATCACAGAGATGAGAGCTGGAGATGTCGCTGCAAGAAATTAGGAGCATTTTAATAAATTTTGCTCCAACTACTGTATTAAAATTTATTGCAACACTATTGACTGAATTATAGCCAGTTTAAGAACTTCCCAAGAGCGTGTATCTTGTTGTGTGTATTTCTGCATAAAGACAGGATAGACTTTATTTGTGCAAACATTGCATTTTTGTGCTTTTTACTTTCCCTTCTCATTTTTGGCTGAGTAAGATGATTCTTTCTCCTCAACTTAACAGACTGCTGTATATAGCTTAACCTTTTTTAACCATACCACAATGTCATAGCACTGTACATTATGATTATTTGAGACTCTTTGTACACCTTGACAATGGAAACTGACTTGCACTTGTTGAGTCAAAAAGTGACCAACATTTTGTTAATTTTATCACAAAATCCAACATAAATCCCACAAAGTTAGATTCAAGGTTTCCATTTTAACTCCTTTAGGATGATGAAAAATGGCAGACGACAGCAGAAGAGTTAAATATGTCACACAAAAAACTGATCCCATGTCCCGGACCAACAAGAGATCCAGGAACAAGGAGACATGACCTTTATCTTCTTTTGATAATCCATTCTACAAACATACATAATTTTTAATAACCAATCATCTTCCTCTCACAGCGGAGTTAATCCAAACACATCAAATGTATGAGGCCCTTTAAGACGTTTGCAAGCGAGAGCCACAGAGCATCTCTCAAGGCTGTCAGGGTCAATCCAGTGAGCTGTGACGCCAATAAAATTGCGCTGATATGCAGTCCAGCAGTCTGTTGTGGTTGCTAGGTATTTGATACTTTGCATCCTTTTAATTTCATCTGCTTTCATTTCAGCAGTTATCTTCTCAATCTTGCTGTGAACTGCTGTACGAGACATTGCTATGTGATTGGGCTGAAGCTGCTGCAGCAGATTTTTAAATGGTCTACAAAACTAAAAGGGTGCAATCCTTGCACTATGAAGTTTATTATAGCATGTTCAACAGTCATGTGAGTAACCTTACTGGTCTCCTCCACTTTTTTAGCTGCTTACTGGTTGATGCACCATCAGTACACTCAACTTTCTTCTTTTTGATTGCAGTTGCTGTCAGCACAAGTATTGCATAGTATTTCTAAAGATGAGGGCTGTGTTTTCTCTGAAATATAGAGAAGAGAAAACACAGCATTCAAACAAACTACTCTACCACTGGTAAAATTATGCTGGTAAAGGTAATTCATAGTGGAATTTTCTCGAGTATGCAAGAGGTGAAGTCTTGTTGTAAACCATAATAAAAGAAACAAGCTTTTTGTATGGTTACACAGTACTCTTTAATATATTCTCTTATAAGATATATATTTTGAAATTATAGTAAACCTAGAAAAACTACAGAAATTGCAATGTCTTTAGTGTATGGTAAGACTAGAAAGATCGTCGCAAGAAACTTTGTATCTGCTTTATTCCACAAAAAAGTTAATGTTTTTGTGGCAATACACTATTTCATGTTTTATATAAATAAGGACTTATGCTATTCAATTACCTCAACATGCTTTTTTAGATTTGACGGCGAATTTTTGAAGGTGAGTAGCTTGTTTTTTTAGAGGGAAACAAAGGCACTGTAATCTCCAAGAATCGTTCTTACTGCCAAGGCATTAAAACAATTGCTTCCAGTATGGCCACGGGTGGGACACCTCAGGCTCACTTGTGCGGGCAGCAACGTCTTCCATATACATTACTTTGGCAAAACGGACTTCCAGCAAGATGGCGGACAGGACACAAGCAACTTTTTCCGTTCGTTTTGTCCCAAGACTCTTATTCAAATCTCGTCCTCAAACAAAAAAACTATTCAAACATCTTTACAATCACTGACTTAACTTTTTGGGAACAACAAAACCTTTAAAAGGCGATGTCTGTCGTTACAATTAAGGATTTTCCTCCACTCAAAACGGCTAACGTTAAGGCGTGAACTACGCTAGCATTACACAGCTACACTACAAACACCAACACTTCTACAATGGAAACATCGCAGCCAAGCAAAGCTAACACTAGCAACTCAGCCACCAGACAACCGCTAAACACTACTCCAACTAAACTGCCACCAGCCAAGAAAATGGCAACTGAAGCTGAGCCCTCATTAACTGATGTTTTAGCAGCCTTAAAAATTGTCGATATCAAAGTAGATGATTTTGGAAGACACCTTTACGAAAATTCAGAAATGTTTGCCAGCTTTGTGATACGTGTTGAACAGAACACCGTGGAAATAGCAGAAAACAAATTCAAAATTGACATTCTAGAAAAAGAGAACTCAAACCTAAGGAAAGAAAACGCCGCACTGAAGGAAAAATACTCAAGTGGATCGATATAAATGCTGGCTTTCGGGGCTCAAGGAACAAGAAGGGGAAAATATCAGAGAGAAAATCGAGGAACTCCTTCTTTAGATTTTTCCACACTGGGCTGAAAACATCAACAATGTAGTAGACTCAGTGCATCGAGTTGGCAAAGAAGAACACAGAAGCAGTTGCCAGGATATCATGCAGTTTGTGAAGAGACTTCACTGGGATGCTGTCTGGAAGACAACAAAAGACTCGCTGGTATGCAAGGAACGAGGAATCCGCTTTGTTCAAGACTTCACCAAGGAAGACCGACTAGCGAGAGAGCAACTATGGCCTTAAATAAAACAAGCTAGGTCACTGAGTAAGGTGGCTTATTACAAGGGTCATTGCAGTAATTGATGGACATACAGTCACAGCCTAAAATTCAGTTAGCACTTAAATAACCACAAGAGCAAAATACTGGTGTCTTTCCTGTATCTGCTTGATAGTTTAACAGCAGACAACGGCTAGTAAAATATTTACTGTTTTCATGTTCGTATATATTTGTTAAGAATGCTGCACTCTTTCTAGAGTTAGTTTAGTTAGTTTAAACAATCCTCTAAGTCTTCTAAGAGTCTAAAGTTTACATTTTGAAATCTTTGTGTTCAGACAGAGGACAGTGTCCACACTGATTCCTGTTTAACTTAGCTTTGGTAAGAAAGCTTTAATTAGTTTAAAGATTGCACTTTTCTTATTTTGTTATTTTTTTTTGTCTGTGTGACTGTGTGAGAGCTTGATAATATCTTTAATCTCTAATCTTAAATGTTTAACAATTAACACTAGAGGTCTAAGAGATACCATAAAGAGAAAGGCTTTATTTCTTTTTTGCAAAAGCAAAAGCTCACAATGTATACTACTTCAGGAAACCCATTGAAATGAATCAGATGAAAAATTTTGGACAGATCAGTGGGGGGGCAAATTAATTAATATTTATTTTCTCACATGGTACATCAAGATCTGCAGGAGTTGCTATTTTATTTAATAATTGCCTGGGTAAAATTATTGCTACCAAATTCAGCAACAATGGTCACTGGATAATTGGTGTGCTCCAAATAGATAATTCATCTATAACTATCTATAGGAAATATATATGGCTACTGTAATACAAATACAAAATAGAGGCCTTCTCACAGAGGTAAAAGACAGCTACAGCTCAAAACTAGATATGCGACTGAAAATGTTATAATAGGAGGGAACTGCATGGTTAAGGATGAATGGCTTGATAGATTTTCAAGTAAATTTACAGTCCATCATCCCAATAATATGATGACTTTTGTAATGCTTTAATCCTTGTAGACCCCTGGAAAGACTATTGTCAAACAATAGTCTTGGTTCAAACCAAATGCATCAGCAAAATCAAGGCTTGACTAGTGGCAGATGTACTACTAAATTAAATCTCAAAATGTGAAATATTGCCAACACCCCTTACTGACCATTGTGGTGTGGAGTTATTAGTAACACCCCTTCTGCAATCCTCCAGAAGAAAAGGGTACTGGAAGTTCAATGCTAGCTTCCTAAAATATGATGACTACTGTAATGGTGTGGAAAATCTTGTATAAGACACTTTACAAGATAATTTTATACCATCACTTACCCAAAAATGGGAATTCTTAAAATATTAAATTTGTCAATACTCAATCTCATTTAGTAAACATGTTAAACACTTAAATGGAGAAGAAAATATTATAAAAAACATACTTTCTATTACTACTCGCTCATTATCAGAAAACGATAAGATGAAGCTTTCACAATTACAAACTAAACTGGACAAAATATACGAAAGGAAAGCTCACGGAGCTTACATTAGATCAAGATCAGTGGATGGAAGAAGGGGAGAAAAACACTGCTTATTTCTGCAGGTTAGAAAAAAGCCTCTAGTTTTGCTTTTAAAATGACTATATCCTACATATTATCCTTGAGATAAAAAGACGTTTTGCTCGTATTTTGCACAAAATGTTTCCATTGCCATATCATTAACAAAATAATGTTGCTGTATCTCCATAGTTTACTCATTACAATACACAATACAATGAAGTGAGTGATCAGTTGCTAACCAGTCTCGAAAAAAAAGAGAAGAAAAAAAGCCACAGCTGAGTGACTAAAAGTCTGCTAAAAGAGCTGTGAAGGAATGTAGAGAATGTAAGTGTCATGATTCTTCCATTCCAAACCAGTTTTTCATTCCCTCCCTTTTTCCTCATCAGTCACACCTGTCTTCACAAGTGAAACCTGTTGAAATCAGCCCAGTATAAAAGCAGCCAAGAGCCACCTCTTCTCTGTCAAATTGCGCAACCTTTCAACTAGTGATGGTGAGATGAAGCGCCTTGAAGCCAAATGGTTCACAAAAAAGTTCATTTCTCGAGGCTTCATGTGCACACAAACCCCCTGCTGGTCAAAGACTGTTAGACAGCCAGATATATTATCAACATGTAATGCACTCAATAGGCTGTTGTCCTGTAACAGTGCAGCCACAGGAATGGCTGCCAAGTAAAAGAAATCAGTTAATCTTGATAAACGCACCTCATGTACAGTATCTTTCATGTAATACTTTGACAAATAAAATAAACAGTGTTCTAATTTTGTTAGTGGTGTGCCCAATGGGACTCAAACGTCCCATCTCCTGCACTCATGCTGAGAGTAGTAACTGCTCCACCACAGATGAAATAACAGAATTTATCAGGTGCAACATGACAATACAATGGAATGTAATATTACTTGGCATAACTTTTTTTGAATAACTCATAATGACAGGGGCACATTTGTTGTTGCAGTATTTCAACAAGTTCAGGGGCAGTGAATGTGCTTGTGAACATGAAGAGGGCTCTGAATGTGCTTGTGCAACAGGTTTAAATTGCGATACTACTCGAAGTCTCGAACCACTTCCTGAACCAGCGAGGCAGCGAATGTCATCAGTGAAGTCACTTGCCCTAAACAACACAAGCGGCGAAACACGCTTCACTAAACATTTCCGGGTTTACTCGACACGCACTCCGAAACCTCGGCACGGTACAGCCCATCACTACTTTCAACACACAACCATCCAGCCTACACCTGCTTCCGCTTTCCTAGCACCAAGACTCCTGATCTCTGCGAATACTTACCTGCATGTTTTTGATCAGCTTCCACCTCCTCGGCTACTCCGCTGCACCTTGCTTGTTGTCAACCTCCTGCCTGCTTCCTGGGTTGCCTAAAAACTAGTTATGGCCAGATGAAGCTTCTTAAAGCCTTAAAGCCTTGCAGCCAAATGGTTCACAAAAAGGTTAATTTCTTGAAGCTTTATGTGCACACAAACCCCCTACTGGTCAAAGACTGTTAAACAGCCAGATATATTGTAGTTAATTTTATCAATGTGTAATACATCCAAGAATTTTTCTACAACAGTGTTGCCTTGGGAATGACTGGCATGTAAAAGAAAATCCCTCTTATTAATGCTTTTCATGTGTTCAGGCATCTAAATTTTATTATTTTGTTTATTCATTTTTATTTAAAAACAAAATATGCTTCACTGTGCTGGGGATCAGGATTTCTCCATTAGATACAACTTCTCCTGCTTTGGTGAAAACTCTTTCGCATGGTACAGATGAGGCAGGGGTGCAGAGGAACTCCACAGCAAGTTTGTATAAGTTTGGGTAAATGCTTTTTTCCCTCGCCCAGTACTGAATGGGGGTCATCTGTCCTGGGTATGCTTGGTTCTGCCAAATATCTTTGGACTTCAACTGTAGCATCAGCAGTCACGTTGTGATTTCTCTGAGTCTCCTTAACTGTAGCATCTAAATAATGCCAAAGTTTCCTGAGAAGCTTAAACAGATTGTGTAAGTTAAAGTCATAATCAATCCAGATTGACCTTAAAACAAAACAAAAATGATTACCAGGTCTTTCAGTTACAGCATCCTGATGCTGCAGCTGGAGATGACCTGGACCTTATAATAGTAGTGCATTCAGCAGTTAGTTGTTTTACTGCATCATTAGCCTTTTCTGGACTGGGGGGGACCCAGCAAGGTGGCCAGCGACATGATGCTCATACTTTGAAGGTTTTGGAGCTTGTCCCTAAGGAGCCTGATAAGGTTCTTGCTCAGTTCCCTTGCCAGTGGGATTGTAGCACGTTTTGTCTCCTCCTTTTTTAATATAATGGTATCCACCAGACGCTGAAGCATGTGAAATGTGCTATTATACCTTGTTTCAATCTCCTGAAGCAGTTTTAGTTTTGGTCTCCTCATTTGCTCCTGAACAAGAGAAAGTTTCTTCTTTAAAGACAAAAAAGTAAATTGTGTTAAGTAACATGCAGAAATATAAAACAAATACATTACCCAATGCAATACAATAACGTCAGTGAACAAACTTTTGCAGTTCTCCAGTATTTTTCATCAAGCATTGCCTTTACAGCCTAGAGGAAAGAAAGAAAATACATTTTAAAAGAAGAAAATAATTCATTTTCTAAAAATTCAATATTCTCAAGCTTTGTCCATGTCACTGAACATACCTTTCTTGTTGGGAGGACGTAGGTTGGATCGAGTTTCGCCACAAACTCCCTAAATCCTGTGTCCTTTCACAATCATTGACACCAAGGCTTCATCCAGCTCCTTCTTTCTGGTCAATGGAAAAAAAAATATTTAAAAATGTTTTATGAATTAGTAATGAATATGTAATAGGAAGGGGAAAGTATGTTCCTACAGTGGATATTTTTGAATAACTCACTTGGGCTTGGTCCAGCCACTTCCCCCCCTTATTTTCATGCATAGCACGAAAATGCCTCTACATGGATGAAGTGTTTTAGTTGTACCCAAATTCTTTAGCACACAACAAACACTTCACCTTAGATTAAGAGCCAAAACAGTGAAAAAATAGAGTACACTGCATAAGAAAAATAAAACACACCTAATAATATTACTGAAAATGTACTTACCTTATTGGGAGAAATCAGATCAAAATGCTCCCACACAGGGGAGTACTTTCTCACAGGCTCCATCAGAAAAAGCAGCAGTATATCATAATGCACCTCAAACACAAACCAACAAATCAAATCAAAAACAATAACCCACGAAGTGTGAACAGATCCACTGACGTATAAATATGTTCATAAATTGTGGTGGTGTTTGGATTTTCTCACTGACTCTGAGGCAGCACATAGCCACCTGCAATTAAAACAGGGCTCTCGCACAGTTACTGACTACTTTTGACATTCTGTCCCGTCAAAGGGGATTCAACATACCTGCATTGCATCAAGTCTTTATCCTTGGGTTAGCAGGGTACATGAAGGATGAGTTGGTCACCCGTGACTTACCTCCAGACCTGAACGACCTGATTCATGCTGCCATTCGTATCGACCAACGCATAAGGGCTTGTCAAAAGAAGCGCTCCTCCAGGGTGTCATCTTGTCCTGTTCCATCCAACTCCCACCTGCCTGCTCCATCTTCAGTGTCTTCAGCCACGACTCAACCATCTGCTAATGTGGCTGAACCCATGCAGACTGACCACACTTATCTCAGCCATGAAGAGAAGCTTCGTCAGCGGTGCCAATATCTCCTGCCTTGTGGGGGCCCAGGCCATGTAGCAGTGTCCTGTCTGTTTAAAGGGCCAATCAGCAGGAACCTCCTAATGAATCAGACCACTTTTCTACACAAAGCTTCTTCTTCCTGGGGGTCCACAGACACTGTCCACTTTCCTTGACTCAGGCACTGATGCCAGTTTTGTGGACATTAGTCTTGCTACCCATGTAGGTCTCTGCCAGAGCACTAGATGGCTATCTTCTCAGCACGGTTACCCACCAGACAAGTCCTGTGACCCTTCTCAAAGCCGACCTAAGTCAATTCCAGCTGACACAACTTTTGACTTTCCTGCCAACATTCCTGTGGATTACTATGATTACAAGGATGTGTACAACTAAGGCTACCTCTTTGCCACCTCACCGCCCCTTATGACTGTGCCATTGACCTCCTGCCTGGCACGACCACACCTAAGGGATGACTGTATTCTCTTTCAGCACCAGAGATGGAAGCAATGGAAACAAATATCAACGACGCATTGGCTGCTGGCATCATCCGCCCTTCCTCATCTCCTGCTTGGGCCAGCTTCTTTTTGGTTGATAAAGAGGATAAGGCACTCCATCCTTGCATTGACTCCTGGGGCCTAAAAATCACTGTAAAGAATCGCTACCCACTTCAATTTTTGTCTTTGGAGTTTGAGTTGCTTGAAGGGGCTACAATCTTCACCAAGTTGGAACTGTGCAACGCTTACCATCTGCTTTGAATCAGAGAAGGGGATGAGTGGTAGACAGAGTTCACACACCTTTCTGCCACTATGAGTAGTGACCTTGTCATGCCTTTTGGATTGACCAACGCCCCAGTGATCTTCCAGACTTTGGTAAATAACATCCTGAGGGACATGCTCAACAAATTTGGAGAGATAAAGATGTCATCTAGGTACACGAAGACAGAGACCTGAAAGAGCCTATCCACCATGCCCAGTTAGTCCTCCCATGGCTGCTGGAGAACACCCTTTATGTAAAAGCTGAAAAGTGTTAGTTTCATGTCCCAACCATTTCACTCCTGGGTTACATCATGTCCCAAGGCCAGATCCAGATGGACCCTTCAAAAGTCACAGCTGTCCTTGATTGGCCAGCACTCACCAATCGGAAGCAGCTGCAACGTTTCCTGGGCTTTGCTCATTTTTACCGGCCTACAGTTCTTTGGCTGCCCCGTTGATGGCCCTAACCTCTTGAAAGTTCCCCTTCCATTCGTCGGATGAGGCTGAGGCAGCTTTCACTCCCTTGAAGGTCCGGTTCACTTCAGCTCCTGTCCTCAGCATTCCAGACACAACAAGACAGTTTGTTGTTGAAGTAGATGCCTACTCATCCCCACCAGAGAAATACTATAACATAGGCAACCGTGAACTGTTGGCAGTCAAGCTGGCCCTTGAAAATTTGGCTTTGCTTTTGCTAGAGCTCCTGCTCTGGCCCTCTGCTCCAGCTCCAGTTGCTGCCCTGGCCCTCTGCTCCAGCTCCAATCCTCTGCTCCTTTGGTTAACCCTTTCTGTGGTTGTGCGCATGAGTCCTGTCCCCAATAATTTAAGAATGTACAGTGCCATGAAAAAGGTGTCTGCTTGTCTCTTGTGTCTGATTTCTCATATTTTTGTATATTTGTCACACTTAAATGTTTCAGATCATAAAAGAAATATAAATATTAGACACTTTGTAATTTTCAAAAAACCTAAAATACATCCACCTTTCAACAAGCAGTATGACAAGAAAATGTCCACGGTGTCATTGCATGGAAATGAGAAGAAGTGTCAACACCCTCCTTAATTTTTATTTCACATGCAATATCTGGGAAAACAGGGACACGTTTGTGTAACATAAGTTATTCATCCCACATCAGAAAGTTCAGTTGACTAAGCAAAACCTGAAAGCTCAATAGGACCACAATAATAACAATAATAGTAATAGTCAGTGGATTTGTCTCCAGTGGGGTCATCATTCATTTTCAACATGCACCTCCTTGTACCTGCTGTATGTGTAGCGTCAGTAGTCCATCAGTGGATCCAGTAAGAGAATCTGCACACAGTTCTCCTGTTGCTGGAGCAGGTTGAAACTACAAGCGGCATATGACATGGGACAAACTAGCTGCGGAACAGCAGCTCTCACTCTGTTTTGTATTGCGTTCATAGAAAAAGTATTACGGTAGTGGACTAATACGGTGCGAATACTGTCTCAACAAACATTTTACAACAGTTGTGTTCCACAATACAGTCATTATCTGTGGATGAAACTGGGCTCACACTACAGCCGCTAAACACATAACTCTGTAGACTCCCGTGTTATTGACCGCTTGTCACCATTATTCATGTAGCATTCGTCACAACAAGCGGAGCTTTCGACCTTGTTCTTTTTTTTATCAAACAGAGGTCAACCCCACTGAGGTTTACGGCACAAACCTCACTTGTTCGTGAAAGAAATTGTCTCAATTGTGTACCAGACTGTAACTTTGGTAAACAACATTTGCTATAACTAACGCTTAAACTAAACTATGTCTTTTCATGGTCCTGGGGTTTTCTCCAGAGAACACGAGCGCTGACTTGCATTTAGTCCTAAATTTTTGATTCCTCCTCTATAAAACAGTGTCTGCTCTTGCTAATGTTTACACAGTCACTCCACTCTCCGTAACTGGCAGATACTCTTCCGGGGGGAGGGGCAGCTTACCTGTCCCAGAGACGGATATGCACCTGATGCAGCTGATGTGGTTGAGGCAGAATGACTTTTACGGACCGTAAAAAGTATTTTTTATGATCATATCTCTTGAATAAGACATATTTATGCACTTGGAATGCTGCCAAGAGAGTTAAAAATCTATATTTATGATATTCCTGAGTATCTTAATTTTTTTTAAGAATTTGCAAAATCTTGCAAAATGGTCCTTTTAAGTGATGGTTTTATTTTATTAAGATAAAAAAACCTACCAAATCTACCTAAATTTGTTGCCTCCTTAACATAGTAACTGATTCTGCAGCAGCAATAACTGCAATCAAACAACGAATGAGTCTTTCGCATCGCTGTTCTTTGCAGAATTGTTTTAATTCAGCCACATTGGTGGGTTTTTGAGCATGAACCACCTTTTTAAGGTCATGCCACAGCATCTCAATCAGATTCAAGTCCAGACTTTGAACAGGCCATTCCAAAACCTTCACTTTGTTTTTTTATGAAGTGGACTTGCTGCTGTGTTATGGATCACTGTCCTCCTGCAGAACCCAAGTGTCAGCTTCACCTTGAGCTCATGAACAGATGGCCGGACATTCTCCTTCAGGATTTTTTGGTAGACAGCAGAAAACATGGTTCCATCAGTCACAGCAAGTTGTCCAGGTCCCTAAGCATCAAAGCAGCCCTGAACCATCTCACTACAACCACCATATTTGATTGTTAATATGTTCTTTTCTGAAATGCTGTGTTACTTTACACCAGATGTAACTGGCACATACCTTCCAAAAACTTTTGTCTTGTCAGTCCACAGAATCTTTTCCCAAAAGTCTTGGGCATCATCAAGATGGGTTTTTTTTGGCAAAAGTGAGATGAACCTGTTGTGGCTTTTGCCTTGGAACTCTGCCATTGATGCCTTTTTTGCCCCATCTTTTTCTTATGGCTGAGGCATGAACACTGACCTTAACTGAGACAAGTGACTGCAAGTCTTCAGATGATTGTGGGTTCTTTTTTTAACCTCTCATATGAGTCGTCGTTGCACTCTTGGGGTAATTTTGGTAGGCCAGCCACTCCTGGGAAGGTTCACCATTTTCCCCATTTGCGGATAATGGCTCTCATCGTGGATGTAGCCCCCAAAGCTTTAATAATGGTTCTGTAACCCTGTCCAGACTAATAGAAGTCAATTACTTTTTTCTCATCTGTTAATTCATGAGTTAACAAGGGGTGCAATTACCTTGTCACATAGGGCTAGGTAGGCTTGTAAAGCTTTTTCCCTTGATAAATAAAATCATCACTTCAAAACTGGATTTTGTGTGTACTTGAGTTATGTTTGTCAAATGTTTACATCTATTTCATGATCTGCAAAATTTAAGTGTGACAAATGTGCAACAAAATATAAAGACAGGAAGGGGGCAAACACTTGCATGACACTGTATCTTTTCAACTTTAATTAAATGAGCCAGTTTTTCAGGTATGTGGACTCTGCATGTAACACAATCTTTCATGAGAAAACCCTTATCCACCATGTTGGCCATTGATGGTTTGAGAGACACTATTCCGGACTGCTTCAGAATCTCTCTGTCACTGATAGAGCCTTCTTAGAGAGGGGACATGAATGTTACAGGGCCATAAGGGACCATTCCAATTAGACTTTTAAATGTTCTGTGGGATATGTAGTTGGAAAACTCCTCACTTTAAAGGAGGAGAGAGTCAGGTGTTTGGCAGCAGAATTCAGTGCAGTCCAAGATGATGTGAGTGTCAGAGTACTGATGGAAAACCTCTGGAAGGTTGGCTCTAATGATCTTCATCCAGCCAAATGCACACATCAGTACTGTATAGAGAAAATCTGACCAGGTGTTGATTATACGGCTCACTGTAGATTGATGATTTTAAAATCTGTGGGCCAAATCTCTCTGCACTAAACCAAGTGACAGGTAGGTCATGAAATGGAAGAACTCATCAGTGGGCTGAAGAGACTCTAAAAAAATTAAAAAAATGTTTTGTTATATTACACAGAAAGACTATTGTGAGGCTGAATAGTATCCTTTGTCTATCAAAACCTAAGCTCACAAGTTGACCTATGATACAAGTGAATATACATCCCCAAACACGGTTAAATGTCATTACCGTTGCTGGCAGGTGTATCTCTCTCAGTACGGCTTCCCACACTTGAAAAGGGAAGGACCATAGGGTTCCACTCAAGTTTGATTGTCTTTATTGTTCAATTTGCAGTAGATAGTAGTAGATTGCAGTAGTTTGATGAAGTTAGCATTTAGCAGTTGATGGTTAGGTAGTTAGCAGGTTGCAGTAATAGGAGTAGCAGTAGCAGTAACAGGTGAAAAACCTTCAAAAGAAACAGAAAATATCTGCATAAGCAAACCGATTGATACAATTTAGCTTTCACAAACAATGAACATTTTACATGTGTAGTAAACAGTTCAAATTAACATTCAATCCCATTTAATTCTATTCATTCAAATTTCACCTTTTCATAAACCCTATATATTAAACTTTTATTCAACTCATATTTAATTTATTTAATTATTAACCTACCAATTAACTGAAGTTTTTACCATTTAATTTTACAGTTTAATTATTCAAATTACAATTTCTTTAAACACCAATATTAAAACTTGATGCACTTTCATTGGTGCATTTTAAACCGTTTTGATAGATTTTTAACTAGTACTATTAATTATCCATGGACTGTAAAACACCTTTGCACTACAAAACACTACTACTACCTAAACTACTTTTTAATCAGTATTTTTTTTAAAAGTACATTTTAGTATATATATATATATATATATATATATATATATATATATATATATATATATATATATATATATATATATATATATATATATATACACTATTATAAACTAAGTTATAATTTTAGCTATAGTTTAAGGCAGATTTTAAATTAGTTCACAAAACCTAATTTTAGAAAAATGTATAAAAAAAAATTTGGCAACTCAGGTAGAAACAAAAAGTACATGCTTTTCCCGTACAGACAATTGAGTTCAAACGCGTTTTCTTTTACCCTTTTGCTGCTGCGTCTGTCAGCGCCGATGCACATCGGTGACTGACTGGTGCGACGCTTTCACTTGTGCGAGGTGCGCCCCGCTGATTACGGCAATTGCAGACACCTGTAAAGGTGCGTGCACGCAGCCCAGAGAGCAGCCCACTGTCACGCAACGCACACACACAGGAACTAGGAACAAGGTGGCCGGTCACGCCCCTGCTCAGGTCGCGTGACCTCTGTTGAAGAATGACGACCATAACCAGTGTGAGCTGCAGTCCGTGCTCTTGTGACAAGCACCAAGCTCATGTTGACTCCAAAATGTCATCAAATGGGCGTGACTTGCAAACCTGTAGTGAGGACATATTTGTTATGTTATTTTAGTAAATTAAATATAATTTGGTGGCAAATACAACAGAGCTTACAATAAAATGTATTTGATATAAAGAAACTTATGTGAGAAAGATATTACAAGAGTCAAAATCAAATTGTGTTTGTGGCGTTCTGATCCATGTCCCCGTTTTGGTTTAGAAGCGTAGCTTGTAAAAGACCATTATGATTCAGTAAATTAAATTCAATGTGATTTAATAACTGATCACATATAAAGTTACATGGCCATGGGGTGTCATACAGAGCAAAAATGTCTCCTGTATTCAAGTTGCTATACTAACAATGCAATAATATTTTATATCTCTAAATTCTGAGTCATGCACATTGGGTTATCTTGACCAAAAAATGGGTTAGAATGAATAACCCAACCAACTGGGTTAGGGGTTGGCTTTACAACAAGAGTCCTGTCGTCTTTGTTCCAGCGCCCGCCATTTTTCCAGAGCAGACTGCCATTTACTGACTTTGAGCTTTTCCAGCCAGCAGGTGAGATGGTTAAACTTAACAACATTCAACTTTGAATAGTTTTTAAGGTGACTAGTGTAATTATGCATTTTAATTTCTTCAAAGGTTTTGAAATTTAGTTAACTTCAGGGGACTTTGTAACAGGGATACCATGGGAACAAGGTAGCTCACACTACTGTCATGAAAAAAATGTTTGACCTGTGAGTTTAACATAGATAGGTTGGTTAAATGTTGTCTTTGTTAGTATAGAATTCATGTAGCGGTACAAAAATGTTGGAATTTTTACTGTTTTGTCTAGTCCGCTCCTCGCAAACTTTCCCGACCATAGGACGCTAGCTAGCCATCAAGCTTTATTATCGGCAGTAAATTAGTGATGGGTGGGTTGTGAACGAGCTGGCTATTTTAACCGAACTATGGGAGCCGGTGTTGGGTTTTGTCTGCAAGTCTTTTTTTATCCTCCGCGCTATGCAGATGCAATGAAATCAAACATCGAGAGAAAGGGTGCGCTGTAAAATGGTCACAACAGGGAGGATTGTAAGCTTTTTTAACAATCTTTATTTCATAGAATCACAGAGATACTACTCACTAAAATCTTACAGCCGATTGTATAATAAATATAGCTTAACGTTAGCCTAATAAAGGCATATCTACAAAAACTATGCGTAAACACACTTAGGCTATCGCTGATGTATTTGAGTATAAAGGAACCTTATTTAACAACCAAACGCAGTCTACGTCACCGGAGTTAGTTATATCCTAAATACCGGAGCACTCAACACCACCACCACCAACACAAAACAGCTAAAGTCAACAGTACAGCTACAACAATGCACGGCAAAAGTTCAGCGATACACTCAAGTAAAAGAGACAACATTTGTGCAGCAGTCAATGGCCAAACAACATCAACAAATGCACATTGATGACTCATACCAGAAGATAACAAATACGTAAATGACATATGCTCCGCTTGTACACTCACAACCACAGCTTAAACGCTAACAAAAACAGTGCACTCACTCACCACGTTATCGGACTCTTCCTCCAGTCAGGCTGTCATATACAGGCTACATCCAGCAGTAGTCGCCTGGCTCAGCTCTGTAAAATCCATAAACACA
Source organism: Rhyacichthys aspro (assembly GCA_036850595.1). Classification (NCBI taxonomy): domain Eukaryota; kingdom Metazoa; phylum Chordata; class Actinopteri; order Gobiiformes; family Rhyacichthyidae; genus Rhyacichthys; species Rhyacichthys aspro. The sequence continues at coordinate 13,758 of JAWCTZ010000395.1, read as the reverse complement.
TTTCCAACTTCTTCACATCCACTTGTCATCACTGGGATAAATTTCCATCTAAGAGTCGCCGGCTGGATAATCAACTCGTATGACGTGTATTACAGCGTTAGCTTTCACTTGTTTTGATAGAAAACCGTATGTTGCTGTTAAACCAATAAAATGTCAGGAAACTGTTTGCGCATGTCCAACTTTGCCTCTGGTTGGCTACCCTTACTATGATATAAACAGTCTACCTCTTCCTTACCCAATCATCATCACTTCTGCAGGGTTCGCTCTTTCTCACTTCCCTAAATAGACTGAAAAAAACTTTGATGCGCTTGTGGCTATGATGACAGCTTGGTTTGAAAGGGAATGCTTCGGTGAACTTAATTAAACTAACGGGCTGCGTTATATTGCCAGTAAATGGAACGGGGTACACTAACTACACGGTAATGATAGAACAATTAGCGGAATAAAAACAAAGGCAAGTATTTCTCTTCCCAACATTGGGAGTTCTACTGTAGTTTCAGATAGTGCCAAAGCAATACATTCACCAAGGGCATACCTAATGGTAATGTTTGCATTTATATTACATTAATTCTTGTATTTATTACATTAACAACTCATGGCTCTACTAAAAGTGTGTGTGGGTTTTTTGTTTTTGTTTTGTTTTTGATAGATGGATGAGTTTGTTACACAAAAACTTGTTGAGTGGAAGCTGGAGGACCTTATCCCGACATTTGAAGGTATGTAATCTTATCTTAAAGTATGTTATCATACTGGCTTCAGTTGGATGGGGTCCTTAAGGTAAGTGATAACCAAAGATAATCAAACCAGCATGCATCAGTTTCATCCATCTGAGGAAATATATAAATGGCATGTTTCAATGTGGGATATTATATATTGTATGTAAGCATTATGTATAATGTTTCATTACTGTTATCTAAGTAACAAATTCAAATTCAAAAGGTTTATTGTCATATGTACAGTATAGAAACAGGTTTCCCTGTACAATGAAAATCTTTCTTTGCTGTCCACAGTGAATGCCATGTAGAACATAGAATAAAAATAAAAAATAAAATAAATCCTAAGTATAAAAAATAGTTAAATAATTCTAAGTACAAATGATTTCTAAGTACAATGCAGTTTCTGAGTACAGTGCAAATTAGAAGCAGAGTATGATGGGAATTATATACATAACTATACAGTAAAGTGCAAATGAGCTGTATAGTGCAACATAAGCGGTATGTGCAATCGGCATTAATGTGCTAGTGAACATTTAGTTTAAACAGTTAGCTGTAAGTGAACAGTGGGGATAGTCCATGATTCCTGTCAGCTGTTCAGGAGTCTGATGTAACAAACAGCTATAACTGATGAACATGTTGCAGCCTGTTTGCAGCATAAATTTAATATATTTAATTATCAACTGTGAACTGATTTATAATGTTTTAAAGTAACTTATTAATCTTATGAAATTGTTAATGTCTTTAACCTAAAGATAATATTCTTGTCTCATTCTAGAGCCAACTATAACGCCTGACCGGGCAATACAACTCACTGAATGGCTGAAGCACAATATCTGGCCATCAAACCAGATTGTGCAGTACATGCTGGAAACAGCAGTACATAGAGCACAGTGGATCCGGGCAAATGGAACAATGCCAGTTGAACAAATAATAACAGTTTCCATGTTTAGTGGACACACCAGGAATGGTAAGTTTATTTGTCACAGAATACTGGGCTGCAAACTTTTCGCCTTTCAGTAAAATTCTCTGTTTTTATCTTGAAAGAGAAATTTTGAGGGGGCAAAGTAAGCAAAGTCAAATGTTTACAGTACCATTCTGACCACCACTGCAAACTTGACTTCTGCAGTGCAAGTGAAACACTGATAAAACTGAATATAAAATATAAAAAGGACTGATTTAGAATTGTAGAATGTTTAATAATAATAAAATAAACTTTGCCACGGGTAGAAAAAATATGTATATGGGTGCCCCAAGCTTGAAATTTGGAGAACCACAAGTCATAGCACAGTGTTTTCCCACTTGTTAATGAGATTAGCGACGATGTGCTGCTTGTTAACAAGGACATGCATTTCTTAAACCAGGACTAAGAGTGAAAAAAGTGCTATTGTCACCATCACTTGAGTATTCAGTTAAGCTATAGTGAATTGAGTAACTGAAGTGAAATTCTAACAAACCTTGACAATATTTATAATAAGTTTGCAGACCTGCTTTTGATTCATATGATTGACTTGATTTGGCTCATATGAAGTGTATCTTTTTTCCTATGCTAAGATTACCCAGGACTTCTCAGTTTTACATCCTGAAATTGCCGGGAGGCTCACGGAAACATGGAATTGCAATTTCTCAGCCAAGATAATAGAGATGGGCAAGAGGGAGATGACTGCTCAACAATTTCTAACCAATAAAGCATCACTTTTAGCAGGTATGTTTATCTATCCTCTTAACACCCACCTAAGAACATCTAAGAACTTTTGTAGCAAATAACCTATGGATGTGAACAAGGGCTGCTTACATAAACGCTACCAGCAATCATTACCATTCAGCTTACTGTGAAGCTAAATGTATGCACAATGAAAGCGATGGATGCACAAACTGTGACTTAATTTCATTCATTATGCACAATATCTTGTTACATTTACCTTTATAGTTTTTTGACCATCTTTTAAAAAGTATCATTATTACTTTAGCCATTTAATTAAATTATCTGTGAAATTATGTTAAATTATCTTTATTGTCCAACCACAAATTTAAAAATTCACATATCCAACACAGTTATTTCTAGAGGTCTGAAATCTTACTTAGATGTTAATTACAAGTAAGACAATGATTGTAGTGTATTTCAAATGCCAATGTATGCTATGCCAAGGTATGCTGTTATTGAATTATAATTTTTAATAACAAATTTTTAAAAAAGGACAAATATTTTATATCTGCTGCAGTTTAGATTGTGCTACTCACACTGCAATCACACTCCCATCAAAGGTATACCATTGGTGACGGTGTATGTGTTTTAGAAACTTGCAGGAGCACTTTCTGGTTTCATGTGTCTATGTAGTGCAGTGAAACCAAGTGTTTTCATGTCTTCAAAAGGGGACGCATAAAGGATTACCGGATTATTCAAACGTGTGAATGAAAACAAAATACTAGGAATAGGACTTTTCACATGGAAAAGAATGCAGCCAAAACACTGTCATTATTGAATTTTGAAAGGTCTATATTGCAGATGCACAAGCAGACATGGCATTACTACTTCTTCCAGTGCTGCTCCCAACACCCCCATACAAAGATGGGAAGAGGGTCTACCGTCCCAGCAGCCTGGAAACAAGGAAAGCCTTTATTGACATCCAGCCAGTGAGTCAAGAAATTTATTATGCTCCAATGTACTATTATTTGTTGGTGAAGGGATCAGAGATGGTCTTCAGGATTGAATCGTAGAAGGACAGATGGTGATAAACTTTGCAAAGATGACTGAAATGGCTGTAGTTAATACTTTTTTGTGTCAGCAACACAGGGTGACATACAGTTAGGTCCATAAGTTTTTGGACAGACTCAAGTTTTGTTATTTTAGCTTTTTTTTTTTACCAAAACTATTCGAAATTCTTAAAGGTCAGACTCTCAGTTGTAATTTGAGAGTATTCACGTCCAAATTGGAGAAAGGGTTTATGAATTACAGCTCTTTAATGTGTAGTTGCCTCTTTTTCAGGGGCTCAAATGTAATTGGACAGTTGCTTCAAAAGCTATTTCTTAAGCTGCATTGGGTATTTCCCTCATTAATCCATTATAAACTGAGCAGGTAAAAGATCTGGACTTGATTCCAGGTGTTACATTTGCATTTGAAAGCTGTTTCTGTAATGTCACAACATACAGTATCTCAATGGCAGTGAACCAGACCATCCTTAGGCTGGATAAAAAAAATGGTAAAAAACAAACAAAACAAAAAAACGTTCACAACATCCATCTCAGTGTAGAACACTCTCCAGGAAGTAGGTCTATCAGTGTCTAGGTCCACCATAACTAGAAGACTTCATGAGAGAAAATACAGAGGGTTCACCACAAGGTGCAAACCTCACCAGCCTCAACAACAAAAAGGCCACATTAGACTTTAGACATTAGACTGCCAAAAACACCTAAGCAAGTCAGCTCAGGTGTGGAACAGCAGTCTGTGGACAGATGAGACTCAGAACTGTACCAGACTCTGACCTGTACCTAGATGATGGGCAGAGAAAAGTCTGGAAAAGGCTTGGAACGGCTCATGATCCAAAGCACAGCACATCTTCTGTTAAACCAGTGTGGTGCATGAGCTGCAGAACTTCCAATGGCACTGGGTCACTGGTGTTTACTGATGATGTGACAGAGACAGAAGCAGCCAGATGAATTCTGAAGTGTAGAGGGATAAACTTTCTGCTCAGATTCAGACAAAAGCTACAAAGTTCATGGACGGTGCTTTACAGCACAGATGGACAGTGACCCAAAACTGCAAAAGCAACCCAGGAGTTTTTTAGGCAAATAAGTGTAATATTCTGCGTTGGCCAAGTCACTCACCTGATCTCAGCCCTATTGAACATGAATTTTACAAGTTTAAGACAGCACTTAAGGCAGAAAGACCCACAAATGACTGAAGACAGCTGCATTAAAAGTCTGGCAAAGCAACATAAAATAGGAAAACCCAGTGTTTGGTGAGGTCCAAGAGCTCCAGACATCAGGCAGTCATCGGCTGCAAAGTATTTTCACCAAAGTATTAAAAATGAACAATTTATTCATGGTAATGTTCATCTGTCCACTTGCTTTTGAGCCCCTTAAAAAGAGGCAGCTACACATTATAGAGCTGTAACTCCTAAACCCTTCGTCCAATTTGGACGAGACTGAGACTGAGAGATAGAGATGGTAAGGATGTACAGCAGGTTACTGTGGTTAAGAATATGGAAATGTACTGAGAGGTGCTAGTGGTGTAATTTTTATATTGAAGGAGTAGTTTGAAGAGCTGATGAATGTGAAAAGAGTGGAGTGTCCTGATGGACAGAGTTGTGGCTGCTAGAGCTTAGTCCACATTAGCATGTTCTCATTCTTCTTACTGATGCAACAGTCACCACGACAGTGTTGTTATTTTGTCTTGAGACAGTGGCATGAGGAAAATACAGTATAGGAGGCAGTGCTGGAGGGAGCAGAGCTTAAGATGTTGGTATTCTTTTTTGGAGTGATGAGGATGGATAGGATTAGGAATGAGTGCATCGGAGGGACAGCTCTTGTTAGATGCTTTGGAGATAAAGTCAGAGAGGCCAGATTGAGATGGTTTGAACATGCACAAAGGAGGGATAGTGAATATATGGGTAGAGGGATGAGGCTGAGGTTAGATCTTCTAGGCAGGAGGCCTAGAGGAGATTTATGGATGTAGTGAAAGAGGACATGAAGTTAGGTGGTGGAAGAGAAGAGGATGCAGAGGAGAGGGTTAGATGGAGAATTTGCTGTGGTGACCCCTACAGGGAACAGCTCAAAAGAAAGTTTTTAATGGTGCTTTATTGACGTTACATTTGTCTTTATTTTCTCGTCTCCTTAACAACAAACCTAATAATCTCCTTTTCTCCTTCCTTCAGGCTGGAACCAACATTGTTGAGTACCTCCTCAAGGCACCAATGGACTATCCATTTTTGCTTATGCTGGGGTAGAGGAAAGGTGCTCCCAAGCTTTTGTTATTTTGAATGGGACTTCAGTGGAGTACCCGTCACTTGTAGGGGCTGTTGATGGGTGTTTCAAGGCCTATTATGTTTTTGATATTTGCTATCCAAAATTGTGTGGACAAATCTGGGAGTTTATTCAGACTGTAATTTTTGAGATTCCTGGAAGGGAATCCAATGCGGTCAAGAGCCCAGTTGTCTGTGATTTGATGACCATTATTATATTTTTGTTTTTTTGTTAAGAGAGTAACCTGTTTGTTATTATATTATTGTTTTTCCAGTGTTTAAAAAGTGTTCTCTCTCTCAACTGTTTTGTTGAATAGAACAACTTCTGCAAACTGTTTTTAGCCAATTAATGTGTGCCAGACGTCCAGTTTTAAATCCATTTTTTTTAGGACAATCGCCTCACATTTGTGGAGATGATCATAAATAGATAAATAACAGATGTGTAGTTACATATTAATTCCAAAGTGTATCACACAGAGGTGCTCAAAACAATCATTTCATATTATTGTTTTGTTTCTGGTCAATATCTGTATTATTGTTGTAAAGTGTAATGTAAAATAAGTTCTGTCCTGACAAAAGGTTTTGTAACCTGTAGTGTTTTCTGGAGCCACTCTCCACAACTTAATGTGATGAGCCTGAAGGGTCAAAAAGTCATGAAATGGTGTTTTGTAAGTGTTATTGTGTTTAATGTAATGAAATGGTTAAGTGTTTTGTATGCTGTTATACAAATAAAACAACAAGAGCGACACTGTGATAGTTTCAAATTTTTGTTATGCCTATTTAATGTATATAAATCCATTATTTTAAAACAGAAGTAAATTGAAAAAAAAAAAAAAAGAATTTATTTAATTCAACCCAACATTTAGAAATTTTAACCCAACAAATTAGTTAATTTTTACCCACAATTGGGTAGAAAACATAACCCAACATGTTGGGTCAAACATGTAACCCAACCTAAAAGTTAAAACTAACCCAGCATTGGCTCCATATTTGACCCAGCACTGGGTTAGAAATTGGGTTATGTTTAACCCAGCATTTTTAGTGTGTGGGATGTACCACTGCCAAATAACTGAAGTGGCTGAAGAAATCCTACCAATGGCTAGAAAGGGCTGGACTGAAGGACAGCACAGAGGCACTAATCATGACTGCACTGGAGCAGGCCTTGAGCACCAGAGCAATAGAGACCCAGCTCCACAACATTCGACTAGACCCCAGGTGCAGTCTGTGCAAAAAGGCCCCTGTAGGGTGTAAAAAGCTGTCTGTGGTCATTGGAGCACTTGGGGCAGTAACCCCTAAACTGGAGGAGTGGCTACAGCAGATATCGGGAAATACATCCAACGTCTCAGCCAAGGCCTCAAGTTTGGATGGATGCGACAGCCTGAGGAAGGCAAGAGGACGATTTCTTTTAATATATATAGTTATATTTATAATAATATATATAATATATATATATATATATATATATATATATATATATATATAGAATCTTGAATCTACATAACAAGTCTTGGTGGGTTTGTTCTGGGGTTGTTACCCAGCCATTGAGAGTACACTTTTCCTGGCTTCAATTTCTCTTGTGTACCTCTTTAGACGGCTGGCCAAGGCTTGGAGCCTTTGTTTGGCAGTTTACAGTGCTTCAGGTATGGTCATCTGGATGTACCTCTTGGGTATTTGTTTTTCATTGCACCTTTCTGGAACTCTGACAGTTTGCTCACTCCACCCTGCCAAGATATTAGCCTCCAACCTTCTCTTCCATGGAGGGTACTGCTCCTTATGGTTGCCCTTTGGCTGGTAGCAAAGCATCTCAAGGATCACTGCTGCTGAAATGAATATCAGCTCTTGGTTTCGATGATGGTCTTTGTAGGAATCGTTCTTAATGCTGCATTCACATCTTCTATGAGATTTTCTGATGTTACTTCACTGAGCCTCTGTAATCGTTATTGTTAATGTTGCGTCTTGGCTCCCCCTTGCCGTAGCATTTTGTTGTACCTTGTCAATCTCAAGTTGTGATAGCAGTTGCCATTTCTGGATGTTGGAACACTGAGCTACTAGTTGTTTTGCTGTTAGTGTCGAGTGTGGGTTTCAAAGTAACCATGCTTCCCACATTCTCTGCATGTAACCCCTCTGACTGTGGTTGCTAGAGTAGTAGCATTCCAACATAGTCTTGTTGTTGCATCTTGTCCATTTGCGTCTTGTTCCAGTAGCTCATATACATATCCTATCCTAGGAACAGCCAAGATACTGCGCAGAACCCTCAAGCTCCCAGGCCATGTATATATATATATATATATATACTTCCATCCGCATTGTGCACTCTCTACTCCCAAAACACCTTAGGAACATTTTTACATATGGTCTGGGAGTGCTCAGGGGTTGCAGCATTTGGAAAGACATCTCACAAATGCTTTCTCTTCCGTCTTGTTCTCTTTGCATTATGTATATTATACCTCAATGGTATTAATGAATGAATCAATTAATTAATTTTCTTCATCTGCCTCTATGTAACATAAAAATACTAATTTAAAAATTATGATAAAAAAATTGTATAAATAAAGGTACTGTTTAAAAAGGTAAAATTGTAAAAGTATTAAGGCTGTACGTTGAAACACACACACACACACACACACACACACACACACCAGAGATGTACCCAAGTGCAAGTCCAAGTCAAGCCTCAAGTCTTTGACCACGAGTCCAAGTGAAGTCCGAGTCTTTTGGTCCCTAGCCCCAGTCAATTCCAAGTCTTTTGGTCACAAGTCCAAGTCAAGTCACAAGCCTCTTTGCAGTCGTAGCTCATCAGGGAGAGGGAACAAGTGTGCGATATATCCACGGTATATCCACCTGCCTGGTCCACATTTGTTACTAACTGTTGTTCAGACTGTGGCTTCTTGTTAGCAGCAAGCTAAAGGAAAGCTAACTTTGTTTGTAGCTTACACTTTAATCACAGTTTCACAGCCCCTCCCTCTGAGTGCTAAACTACTCATTAATATGTTTGCATAATACACCCAGATCAAACAGGCTTCGTTAAAGGCAGGCACTCGTCAAACAACACATGTAGACTATTCAATTTAATGCAATACCCCTCCATACATAAAAAAATAAACCATCACTAGATGCAAAAAAGGTTTTGATGAGTAAACTGGTCACACTTAATTTTCACAAATCTATAGGTAGAAAAACAGTCCAACAGCCCATTCATCACCTATCCACTAATCATATCACATATCTGAGTATCAACATTTACCCCATCCAAACACAACCCACTCCCACCTGATTCAAATCTGTTGACTCAATTACTTTTGTCAGACAGGCATTAACATTTTCTCACATTTCTCTCTTGTTTAAACACTCTTAAAGTTCATCTTCCTCTGCCTTTTGGGTGCGACCGCAGGTGCCTTTGTCGGTGCAGAACGTTTTGTCAACATGGTGGGTTTTGTCGGGGAGAAAACTTGCAAACATACAGCACTTCAGAGTCACACTGCTAGCGATCGAACATTTATGTAAATTTGGCAAGCCGAACGCATTCTGTACTGTACAGGAGACATGGCACGGAGGAGATTGATTGACAATGGTCTACAGTCCCTTAGCCAATCAGGACGCAGAACACAATGCGTGTTCATACGCTGTAAAAAAAAGCATGCAAAATTGCACTAAAAAAAACCAGCGAAACAGAGAGAAAGGTGAACCGCGTATAGTGAGGGACAACTGTACTCCCAAAAATTAACTACCTCCTCTGCATAATCCAAACACAACTCACTCCCACCTGGTTCAAATCTGTTGACTCAATTACATTAAAATTCTATTGGAACAGTAAAAAACCCAGTAAAAAACTAGAATAAACTGCAATACATACTTACACCATCCCAAACAATCATACACTCCATGGCTAGATATAGAACAGACAATTTGTGATATCATTCAATTATTTATCAAGATAAAAACATACCTGCATGGCCATCCATTATTCATAAATGGAGAAAAATAAAATATGGAACAATGGAGAACATTATCAGCAGTGGCCGGCCTATTAAAACTACTACTTTGCTACTACAGCGCAGCAAAGAGGTCACAAAAGACCTGTTACATCGTGTGGGTCCTGTTACATCTGTCTTAAAAGTAACACATCATTTTGGAAAAAGAACATCATACCAACAGTCAAACATGGTTTTGCGAGTGTGATGGACTGGGAATGCTTTGCTGCTTCAAGACCTGGATGACTTGCTGTGATTGATGTGGCGGACTTAAAACAGTTCTGCAAAAAAAAGTGGGCAAAAATTCCTTCACAGCAACGTGAAGACTCACAAACACTTGATTGCACTTGTTGCTACTGAGGGTGGCACAGGAGCTGGCCAACTGTAGGGGATGTTGGGGTTACAAGCGAGGTAGCCTGCCTATTAAGTGGATAGGACTGGACAGCATGACGGATGTTTTTAACGTACAGTTCTGGAGACAGTGAAGTCACTTACTCAGGTGCATAGTAAAGGTGGGAGCTGGCTCATGATAGGCCCTAACTCTCGTTGTTTTGTTTTTTTTAACATGCTCAATCTGTTCTCTATATTAGGTCAAATTTACCTTTTAAAATAAAGATTAGTTGTCATATTACAAACTGTAGACTTATAAGTTTATATGTTTTTCTAATGAAACCTTTAATCACACTTTCTATGTGATAAATGACACAGTCTTTCTTTTTGGATTATTTACATTTTCTGCTCAGAGAAGTGTCTCTTTTTCAATGGGTAGCCCAGCTGAACAGGGATTTTTTTAGGGAGGTTTCACTCATTCATCTTTTAGCGGCTTATTGATCAACAGCAGATTGTGCGTATGTTGGGATTGGCGTGGTACACACAGTTTCATAAGGCCCACGCACGCTCTGGCATAGGGCCACATTTAAGCACAGATCAGCACTCGGCACTATAGGCCTAATCACTTGATTGAGGGTATGTTAATAAGCGTCAGGTTGTCCCTGTTCTCATGGGGTAAATTGTTTATGGGCTGTACTTTTTGCAGGCTCACAGGGCAGTCCTGAAGATTTATGGAGGGCCATGCTATTCAAACAGCAGGCACTGCTGAGACAGAAGCTTTTGGTTTTGGGTAGCCTTGCTATTGGAAGTGTGCTGTATCTGGTTGCTAGGGTTGGCACTTTGGAGAGGTAAGCATCCACCCTCACACTCTGACAGCCTCATCTTTGTTTGAGATAAGATTATATTGTCTCAGACACACAGGCCGAGTTTTGAGTCAGCAGTATTGTTAAAAAGCATAACCCCTTTATAGTAATAACCAAAAAAAGTGAAGGAGGAACCAAAAGGAAGCAAAACACAGTAGTAATAAACAGTAATATTTTGTCAGACTTTTGTGATAAACAGTCATACATCATTAGCGAACTTCTACTGTTTCTGTTTTTTCCCTGTTTTGCTTGTTGCATTTTACAGGCCTTATGACATAGAACTATATGTTATGAAATACAACCGGAATCTTTGGAATGGAAGCATTGAGGGATAATGTAGGCCTCAGATCACTTCACATGAGATTGTACATGAGGTTGATTTTTTTTCCACTGATTTTCTGTCTTTCAGTATAAATAATTAAAATTTGACTTGATTTGGCACGTCATTTACAAGTGACATATTCCTCAAAATCATTTATAGTTACCAGCAACTTTGTGACCATCATACTCTGATAGTCTTGGCCTTTGAATTATTGGCAATGTGGTAAACTCAAATGAAATAAAATTAAATGGAAATAGACTCTTTTCAGTGTTTCAAATCACATAAAGTCAGCATCTAGCAATAATCAGACTGAATATTAAGGATTTAAGTAAAGAAGTTGGGTTCTATGTTTAAAAAAACAAACACACAAACAAACAAAAATTTTATTAAAGATTAGAAAATAAAAGATTTCCACAGCAACAACAGGCGGCAGTGGCTCAGGAGGTAGAGCAGGTCTACACTAACCAAAGGGTTGGTGGTTTGATTCCCACTCTCCCACACTGATTGCCATAATCTGAACCTGGTGTTAAAGCTGCCTTATGAACAGCAACATGCTTTTCTTCTTTTTCATAATAATTATTTTGTAACTAATGTGGATGTAATTCTTAACTTCTCTAGCCCATCCACGATACTAAGATACTGTCTTGTATAGTTTAGGTCTAATGCTTTGGATGAGGCAGAGATAGATCTGTTTCACTGTACACGTTTCCAGTGAAGTGAACCAGTTTGCTGTATATGAAGAAAACACTGAGACACTGTCCAGCTATAAACACTTAGATACTATAATTATACTAGACAGGCCAATACCAGGATATCTATGTTATCCTTTCAGTGTCCGGTAAAACTTTCTTGTTCTTTTTTCCAGACTGCAGCCTATTTGCCACATAGAGAGCAGACTGCAAATCCCTGAGCCTGAGCAAATCCCTCTCCGCAGCCTGCAGTTTAAGCGGGAAGCTTGCTCCATGAACTGCACAAAGGCAATGCTACAAAAGAGCAAATCCACCTGCACCACATGGTCCAGCAACTGCCTCAGGCCATCATCATTGGAGTCCGCAAGGGAGGGACCCGAGCGCTGCTGGAGATGCTTAATCTGCACCCAGCAGTGGTCAAGGCCTCGCAGGAAATTCACTTCTTTGACAATGACAAGAACTATGCTCGGGGCATTGAATGGTACAGGAGTAAAATGCCCTTCTCCTTCCACCAACAGATCACCATTGAGAAGAGCCCAGCGTATTTCATCACAGAAGAAGTGCCAGAACGCATCTTCAGGATGAACTCCTCCATTAAGCTGCTTATTATAGTGCGAGAGCCAACAACCAGAGCTGTGTCAGACTATACACAAGTACTAGAGGGTAAGGAACGCAAAAACAAAACTTACCATAAGTTTGAGAAATTAGCCATTGATTCAAACACATGTGAGGTGAACACAAAGTATAAAGCAGTTCGGACCAGCATTTATACCAAACATTTAGAGCGCTGGCTTAAGTTCTTTCCCGTAGAGCAGTTCCATATTGTGGATGGGGATCGGCTCATTACAGACCCACTGTCTGAGCTACAGCTGGTGGAGCGCTTCCTCAACCTCCCTTCAAGAATTAGTCAGTATAACTTGTACTTCAATGCCACCAGGGGATTTTACTGTCTGCGATTTAACATTGTTTTTAACAAGTGCCTAGGGGAGAGGAAAGGTCGCTCCCACCCAGAGGTAGACCCATCAGTGTTGACAAAACTTCAGAAATTCTTTCACCCATTCAATCAGAAGTTTTACCAGATCACTGGGAGGGCATTCAATTGGCGATGACCACCTCTGAACTGCATCACCGAGGCTTTCTGGACCTATGTCCTTTATAGATCATCTTTAAATATAATACTAGCACTTTGACTAAATTGAGTAGAAGAATGAGACTGTGACCAAATATGATGGTACAGCACCATGTAACTTTTAGCCCAAAAATTTATATTCCTAAAATCATTTTGATGGTTCTTAAACATGAAATCAATAGGAATTTGCGCCCTATACTGGCTAAAAGTTGTGGTGCCGCTTTAAATATGTGGTAGTAAATTAAGAGTGTATTTGCTATAGAACACCAAACAAATTCTTAACTGAAACATTGAATATCTATTCAGAAGTACACTTCAAAATTCACAAAGGGTTTTATTAGGACTATATCCTTCCGCCACTGGCAGTAGATGTAGATTTAGTTTCTAAATGACTGCCTCAATGTTAAGTATGCTTTTAACAGGCCTGTTTAGTCAGTGCACTCATAATTCGACATTTATTGATTCAGGTAAGATATTATTTGATGTTGAGCTCCATTTTCTCACACTAAGTTGTCCATTCTATAACAGCTTCTCCCAGGGCTCATAACAGAATTTGCACAAACACAATATCTACATTGATTATTTACAATCTATAACAATACACTGAAAATCCTTAATTAACAACACAAAATAATTTCAACCTGATTTCAGTTTGACTAAGCAGTTAAGTCCAAAGCACCAGATTCTGCAATTATCCTGTCATTTGCCACTGCTCCTTAAACCTGAGGCATTTTTGGTGGTCTTCGATAACTGATCAAAAGCTGACATTCATTCTGTTGA
>JAWCTZ010000394.1:0-43487 GCA_036850595.1 Rhyacichthys aspro | reverse complement strand
GATTGAGGTGGATTAGGTTCTGCGAACTGTCTTATTTTGACATGGTAGGATCTATTTACCTGGATCCGGCAACTATTCACCTGGAAATAAAAGAATCAGGAAAGGTTACTAGGCTGTTGTTGGGGAATAGTGATGGGACTGAGACAGGGACGGCAAAAACAAAATCGGGTACTTCAGTTTAAAGATAAAGTACAGCCCCAGTAGCATTAAAGGAATGGCTCGGAGGCCTGTGTTTCTTCTGCGAGCACAAGTGTCTCACGAGTTATGTTCCTATATAAGATATGAATCCTATTTGAAGTGAACTTTCAAAACTTAGATTTGTTGACATTAATTGGTAAAAAGACAGGTGTCTAATGATGTGAGAGGCTGAACTTTACATCCCAAAAGCTGTACCAGTTTCTTCTTTGAATATAACTGTTCACACAAGAACAAGACAAGCTTCATTTAGAAAAACAAACAAAACAAAAAAACAAATCCGGATTTTGAGGTGTGATTGTTCCACCATGTTGTAACCAAAGCTAATAGGTTTAGAGGAATAATATCAAACGCTTATTTAGGATGCTTCGTTCACTGGAATGACTTGTTGGTTTGCACAGTCTGCCTGCCACAGTATTGGTTAGAAGCAGCAACAGTCTGAGAGAAATCACAATCCTCTGAACAGAACAAGTTGGATTTGTGATGTAAGTAATGCGTTATAACACTTGATTATAAATATTAAATCTATAAAATATTAAGCGTGGTCCAATCAGCATTTCTGAGGCATATCTTGATCACTGAAAGAGTTATTGGCCGAAACCCCTCTCCGGTCACAAAGCCTATTTAATATTCAATTACAGGTTTTCCGCTGCATTCATTAGAATGTGGCAGCCATGACACAAGTCCTGTCCTTGTCTCTATATTTTCCATCAGTAAAAATACAGCAATTACACAGATTTTCTCAGATATAAAAGTAAAACCTCATTTTACAGATTTAGAACCCATTATGGTGTTATATACCTCTAGCCACATCTGTGCTGTTTCTGTGTTGGGTTCATTGAAGGCAGCACGGAAATAATCAGCCAATCAGATCATTTGTAGGTTGTTTCTGGGGCTGCAAAACGTTAAAAAGTACACAGTGGAAAATATAGTTATAATATAATTCAATAAGACTCTAGTGTTGATAAAGTTAAAGTTTCTGTGGATTTAAAAAAAGATGGTTGGTTGTGTTCAGAGTAAAGGTCACAAGTCACCTTCAGTATGATCTGATTCGACTTTAAGTGACAAATGTATAAAAAGAATGACTTAATACTAAACACCAGCCATAACATTAGCGTGGCTGTGATTATCTGAACAAAATATCAAGCATTATACAGTATTTTATTGCAGAACAAACAAAGTGCATGTATTTTCTTCGTTGTTCCTTCAGTTTTTCCTTCTCAAAATACCTTCCCCTGTTTACGGCTAGGGCTATATTTACGTGACGAGCCAATGTACTGGAAAGTTTCCATTTACGTGCTCCTCATGTAATCCCTGTTTTACAAAGCTATGTTTTGCATAGTCAAAAAACACTGTCAGGAGACGTCTTCCTCACTCTTTTCATCAAGACAAGATAGATCTGAACTCTTGATATCCACAGAAGTTAAAGCTGCCATTACTGCTGCTGCTGCTGATGAAACAAGGTGAGAGTGCAAAATAGATGAATTCTTAGTTCTCTGTTCTCAGAATATAGTATGGTAGATTATGGATGAGTTTACATAAACAGTTGTGTTCATAATAATAGCAGTGTGTTTTAAAAAAGTGAGTAAAGCTCAAAATCCTTCCAGAATCTTCTATTCCAAATCAAAACATGAACAAAAAATGTGTTATTCCTTTACAGAAAGTGAAGTAAGGGATTTATTTATTTATTTTTTTTACAAACTCAAACATTTACTGTATAAACTGGAAAATGCTTTAGATTCAGCTTTTGAATCTGGATCTGGATATTCTTCTGCATTTCGTGGTTTTGCCTCAGAAACAGCATTTTTAATGTCACCCATAAGTTTTCTATTGGATTAAGGTCCATGGATTGTGCTGGACACTACATAATATCAATCTTGTTGGTCTGGAACCAAGATGCTGCTCACTTACTGCTGTGTTTGGGGTAATTGTCTTGTTTAAACACATTTTCTCTTCAAGACTGACTTCTTCAAGTGTTTTGATGAATTCAAACTGATCCATGATCAGTGTGTGATAAATAAACCCAACCCTGGGAGGCACCCCTGGCAGCTCAGGTAGAGTATACACCTAGGTAACGGGAGACCTGGGTTCGTGTCTCGGTCGAGTGAGTCATTTTGTCCAGTGCCATTACTCACTCTCTTTCACCCTGCTTCCTGTCCAGCTACTTGTCTGCAGGAGCCATCCTATGCAACATGATGAAGAACATGCTCATAATGTTGCCTCTGCTCCTTCATTCTCACGTGGAAGCAGTTGGTTTACGTGTGCCAAAATATGTCCACTACAACAGTGTGTCCGTGACATGGCAGACTGCACAGGACCACTGCAGAAGATACCACACTGACCTGGTCACTATCAGAGATGCAGAAGACAACAGGCACTTTTTTACTGACCAAGGGTGGATTGGTTTGTACCGAGACAGTCCCACCTCTGAGTGGAAATGGAGCTTAAGAAATGAACCAGCCAACTTCACCATGTTTAAAGGCAAGATATTTTCATTGGGAATTGGAGTTAATTAATTTGGTGCCTAAAACAGATGTTGATGATAAAAATACCGCACTATTTGGACTATTGAGAGCACCTGAATATAAGCTGCACCCACTAAATTCAAAGAAAAAAATTGTGTACATATATAGGCCACAATTGTCTATAAGTGATCATAACAAGTGAATTTACACCGGAAGATGTTACACCGAAAGACTTTTTTTTAACTTTTAATTAAATAAATGCTTTTTTCCGAACAGTGCCTGTAACACGGCTGGTTAAAAATAAAAATACAGTAGCCTACCGGAAAAGTCATTGATCGCTATCTTCATCTTCCTCCTGTGCACTAAAACCACTAAAGTCGTCTTCTTCAGTGTCAGAATTGAACAGCGTCAGAATTACTTCGTCACACACTTTCTCAGTCTCTCTTTCGTTGTCGCTCTCAGTGTCTCTTTCGTCTCGAGGCAAATTTGAGAAACTTGAAAGTTGCATCAGGTCCATTTCTTTGTGTGTTTTTCACGATGAGGGTGTGTGCATGAAGCACAAAATCACTGATCTGAAGAATTTTGTGTGAGTGCGTTTGATTTAATTCGAACAGTTTCATTGGTCCACTGTGACCTGTTTGGTAATTTCATTGGTCTGATGTGACGAGGCTAAATGTATTGGCGGCATGAAGCTCGTTAGCCCGTAAAAATCCATAAATTAGCGGCTTATAGTTTGGAAATTACGGTAGTACATTTTCCCCATTTCTCGAACTATGTAAAGGTATATACTGCAAAAAATAAATTTGATGAAAAATGCAACAGCACTTTTTTATATGAATGTGAGCTCATCCACATTTCTGAAGTCTTTGCTAATTAGCGATGTGCATTGGGTTGGATTGATTTCACTGTTGACAAATACCAACAATGCCAACGATCTAACGTGTCTTGTTTTTGTTTTTTTTTGTCTCTGCAGCTGACTCTGAACTTGTCTCGGATCAAAACTGCGCCTTTAAGAGGAACGATCGCTATGACTGGGAGATTGACTACTGCCATTACGGCCATTCATTTCTGTGTTTCGATGAAAGGCTGGTTCTTGTGAAGGAGAAAAAAACATGGGAGGAGGCGCTGGCTCACTGTAGGTCCATGGAGGTGAAGGACCCGACTCGCCGCCACAACCACACCTTCGACCTGGCCACTCTGGTCACTCGAGACGACCACGACTACGCCCGAGAGATGATACAAGACGCCAAGACTGAACAGGTAGGACGTTTTCTTCAAATTAAATATAGGTTTCAGCTCATCGTTGACTTTGTTGGTCTGTCTTGTGTCTGGTAGGTGTGGACCGGCCTGAGATTCTTCGGAGATCAGTGGGAGTGGGTTGGCGGTGAGGAAGTACAATACAATGATATCTGGAAATGTCCGTACTTTTGGCGCTGCGGCACACTGGAGAAGAATAGTTCCAGTCTTTATGACAGAGCCTCATGCAATAATAAATTCAATTTCCTCTGCTACAGGAGACCCTAAGGACTTTGACGCCTGCAACGGTTAAAGTCAATTGTGCAAAATAAAACTCCCTGGTCTAACTAGGTTTAAATGCTGTATATACGCCTTTTAAATAATATTCTTTGCATTAGGCTAGCCGAGAAAAATAGACAATTAAAGCTCCATAGAACCCAGTAGAAAGCGTAAAAAGGGGAGTAAGGTAACAGTAAACTGTAATAGGAATCATATGTGAAAAATAAGAATGTTATCTGTACTTTATTGATATCAATGTTCTGCCATTATCGGAAGCTTTGGCCAATCACATGCTCACACTGAAAGGGGTATTGGGTTTACCATGTTAACAAGGAAGTAATAGCTGATAATGTCAGAATTCTTACCCCTACCCCTTAGCCCTACCCAGGGGTTAATTTTAGCTGGATTGAGGCGGATCAGGATCTGCAAACTGTCTTATTTTGACATGATAGGATCTATTTATCTGGATCCGGGAACATTTGGGAAAAAAAGTTGCCCTCAATGGGGTTCAAACCCCGCTCCCCTGTATTAAAGCCACCCACTGTACATATTGAGCTAAACTCCAGTTAACTGTGTATTGATTAACGCCCAATTTACACTGACTGCTGGACAGATACGGAACGGCGAATAGAAACCGTTGTAGTCAGTGCAAGCATTTACACCAGCTGCGGTGTGTTACGTCTCCTGATCCGGAGCCCCGGAAGGTTTCCGCAAGGAGTCTATTTTTTCCGGACGCCGCATGTGGATTTTCATGAAGTTGAAGAAATTACACGAGCCAGACAGGAAGTCAGACACGGGCCAGCGCTGTGGATCTGGTATATTTCAAAATAAAACAAGTTCTGCGAACTCTCGCTATGCTGTATTATGTCATATCCTCTGACACGGGGGTCACAAGTGCAGTGACAGGGTCCCGGGGGTTATTTGATACCACAAACGACGAGAGATTCATCACGGAAGTCCAAAACCACACAATTTTATATGATATCTCACATACTTTTTATAAGGACACCACCAGAAAAGAGAAGGCATGAAGTGAAATAGCTGGAGCTCTGGGATATACTGGTGAGTTTGTATCAGCACCTCTCTCTTTACATGGATGTTATCACGTGAACTCAACTCTTCAGCGTGAATCCCTGTGGTTTTGTGGTCTCGCGGATGCAGATTTCCGGATACGTACAACACACACACTGCACCCGGTGTAAATGGCAGTCCTTATGGATTCCGTACGGAATCCCTTTCGCAGTCAGTGTAAATGAGGCGTAAGACTGGAGGTGTCTCCTGCTAATTTGGCTGTATGACGCGTGCAAGTGAATACCATGAAAAACTTTAGTTTTGAAGACATAAACCCAGTCAGCTTTGCCCATATTTCGACTCTTTGCCTTAAATTCAAGATGTATAAGTTTGTTAATGCTGTTGAAGAGTGGGCTGTGATTGTGACTGACAGGAGAGTCTTGTGCGGCGGGATCAGGCAGTTTTTCTTACAAGGATGGAGCGGTTGTTATAACAGCGTGGGCTATTACCCACTGAAGTGTCTCTGAGCGGTTTATGGAGGAGTTATTGTCCCGAGGAATAGCATCCGCAGAGATTTAGATTGAAACAGGGAAGAGTGGCAGCACATGGCTGTTGTGTGGAATATATATTATACAACTAGAGAAGTTAAGAGATTATCTGCCATTAATAATAATGAAGTAGGCTACTATAGGTTAATATTATGTAAAGTATGCTATTTAAAATGAGGTGTAGATAGATAGAATAGCATGTTTTTTGGGCATTTGTGTGCATCTGAGCCTTGCGTTCAGGAATTATTTGGACGTCACAGATCCTGGTTTCAAACTGCATTTTTCGTTCCGGCAACTATTTATTTAGAAATTAAAGGCTGGCAATACCTGTTGGTCCTCCAAAGGAAGGAGACACCACTGCAGCTGTAGAAGCATGGATGTATATGTATATATATATATAAAACAGGGGTCGTCAACTAAATTTGCTTGAAGGCCAGGTTGTTCCTTTAAAGGGGCTGCGGGGGCCAGATTTTCAAACTAAAATGTATAGTTAAATAAATAAATACAAACATAACTCTACTTTTTATTATTTACTACGGTTACTTTACTTACTTTATGGTTTATTATTTACTATCTATTTTTATTAGATTTCTTCAAAGTTAAATGTCTTGTCTTGTTTTTCTTTCTTTTTTTTTTTTTTTTTGATATTTTTGAGGGCTTAATATTTAGTTTTTTGTTCACTGGTAAAAAAGTAAATGTCAAGGTACTGGCACTGCTGCATGTAAATCTGTTCGTAAATGTCTATTTTTCTTGTAAATTTATTTTGAAGAGGTCAATTTAATTTGACTTTGGTAAAAATGTTTTTACAAGTTAATTTGTTCAGTAAAAAATAAAAATGTTTTTTGGGAATGTAAGAATGTTTCATGTTTTTAAATATGTTTTGTACTTTGTAAATTTGTTTATCACTTCCAGGCCATTGTACTTAACACTGTGTCAGGGTCCTGCCGTCTCTGTCAATGCAGGGTTCCATTTGTGTCAAAAATATGGTGCACAAGTATATGTGGACTGGTAACCAGAGCTGACCCAGCCTATAAACGCACTAACCAGATGCTTAGGCCTGTAGGGGGCCTCAAACAGATCCAGTGTTTGTAGAAGTGACTGACCCAAGAACTCCACTGAGACACTATTCAATAATAGAGGTGAGAACACGTGATAATGCATCATAATGCAGGGATTTTTATTCATGTCTGTTCTGTTTGTTCTCAGTGAGCTGTGGACCAGGGGCGGGGCCGAGAGCATGGATCTGCAGCCACAGGGACAACAGAGAATGTAGAGAGACCAGGGCCAGCTCACAAAAAAAGCCTTTTTATAACACGAAGAAATAATGTTTTAAACCAGGCTTTGGACATAAACATTAGCAAAAAAAAAAAAAAAAAAGATAAAAAAAAGATTCCTTGGTTCAGGCTTTCTTCAGAATGGGGATGGGGTGGGGTCTATGTCCTACATTTTGATTGGTTGTTTGTTCAGTATTAACAAAGTTAGGTTTGAATGAAACAAGTAAGAGTCACAAGTTTTACTAAACTAAAACTTTTAATAAACTGTTATGGTGTTAAATCACTAACGTTAGCAGAACCTGAGCTCATATATACGCAGACTGATACAAGAGCCAAAAAAGAGCTGCAATAATCCAGTCACTTTTGCTCAATAGGACAGGGCTTGTTGAATAAAACACATAGGCAGTTATTATTAATAGTTATATCACTAAAGTCTTGCCAGAGTCTATTACAAAAGTCCATTATCAGCAGAGTTCAGCTAACTTTGTACGTAAGTCACGTGACTATCAACGACAGAAAACAAACGTGTAGTGTCCAAGACCGTTCACAAATTGAATCACTATATAGTCCTCTATATAGTGCAGCACTATGTAGTGATTGAGGGGTTAGGGGCAAGGGAGGGGATTCGGACACAGCCATTATAACATATATTAATACACTGATCTGTGCCCGTAGGCTAACTCTGACTCTCAACAGGGCTGGTGCCGCATCACACTCATGACCCCTACCTCCCGCAGTACTATGGTTAGTACTTCCTCTGTGAGGACCAATGGGAGTGTCCCTTATTTGAGAGTGAGTATGTGCTTGGCCAAAGCTTCCTGTTTGAGCTGAACTGGTGCAGAGAATTAAAATCATTGATAATAATAACTTACAGCAACTTAACAGCATACTGCAATAGTAATAATCCGTGAATAACCTTAACACATCATCCAAGTTTTTTTAATTAAAGATTAAAGAGATGAGAATGTACCAGAAGCTTTGGACAATCACATCCTTTCTACCATTGTTCTACTTCCCTTATCGACAAGTAACAAAGAAAGTGGTTTTAAAAGGAAAAAAAAAAAAAACTAGAGGAAAGGGACGCACGGGTAAACGTGAATATTGGCAAAGCATCCACACAATGTTTAATGAGGCAGGGATAAATGCAGGTTTAAGGTAAGCTTTAAATTTCAGTTTAGTGTAATGTATTAACATTGCGGCACAAAATTGGTCTAGTTTTTTACTTTTTACATAAAAGAAGAGCAGGAGAGTGCTCTGGCTGCTGTTGGGGGTGAGTGGTGGCAGTTAAGACAGAGAGAGATAAAATAAAATTGGGAAGTGGCTCTTTAAGGTCTTGTTTTTTCACAGATAATTCCCATTTCAATGTGCTATTAGATAAATTAACAGGTTTTTGTTTTTTGTTTTTTTTCTAAATACAAGAAAAACTCTCCTGGGGCAGACTGCAGAAAGTTAGCTAAGACTTTAATGTTATTATTATTAGTATCTTGACCTTAAGTCCTTGAGATTGATTTCCATAAGCAAAACTACAATGAGGATTATTTCAATAATGAATCAAACAAATGATCAGTTTGTGTCATTTACTATGGTGCATAACAACCAGCCGTGCTTACAAGGGAAATATGATGAAGTTTGGTGTCAACTAAGCATCGGATGAAATGAACTAGAATTAAGGAAGTCGCCTTCTGTGACCAGAGAGAAACACAACAGAAAATGTTGTGCTTGACTTTTATGGTTTAAGAGTTGATTTTTGATGATTTATCAATATATGGAACTAAAAAATGGATGCATTGCTAGTAATTCATATAAAGAGAGACAAAATCTACACTTTCTGTCTTATTTTGCACATTTTTAAAAGTCACAGTGTCTAACAACTTAGCTCTTCTTTACATAAACGATTTAACCAACTGCTGTGATTGGTGCGGTCACCATTGTGGCCGTCAGTACCATCATTATATGGAAATACCCTGGGTCAGTCTGACAGTCTCAAAGTGGACTCCACTGTATTAGAGTCTTTAGAGAAGCTAGGCCTTACCTCCTGTTTTCATCCAAGGTGAGTCAACACAAGATCGTAACAAGACTTTATTTGTAATTTATAATTTATTTATTTACTTATTATTTATTTATTTATTTTTGGCATATGTTCTGATAATTATCTTTAAAAATTCTGTTTAATTAATAGAAGTCACTGCTTTTCAATAATATCCCCTCCCTTTTCCATCTGTAAACAACATTATATGCATGCATTGGACTGCAATATATTTTCAACATTTAACTCACCCAGGGACGGTGTTGGGACTTGTGCTTCTTCATCAAAGACTGTTAAATGAAGAACTGCATGACAAGATTAGCATACATGTCACTAAAACGGACTAAACTGAATCAAGGTCTAGTCCGTTTGTAGTGTTTAACAGCGTGAGGCGATAGTTCGGACTTTTGGACCCACTGCACATCACAGACAAGTAAACACACAAGGTAGAAACATATGAGTCGTGTTTGTATGGCTCTATTTGCATCGCTATGCTACAGCAGAGGGCTTCCTACGCAGCCGACTATTTCCTAATGAGAGTTATAGGATTTAACACATGTCTTAAATGGTGCGGACTTTCAGGTGTGAAAACTAAGTGTAAGTGAAGTGTTTTGAGCAAATTGGCAAACACACACTGGTTGTTGTTTTTTTGTCTCTTGTGACATGCCTTTTAAAAAAAGTAATCTGTTAAAGTCTACTGTAGTTCATGATGCGTTCATGTACTCCTTGGAGGGCACAGTTCTTGAGTTAGGTATGCTATGTATAAATAAATAGATGATTCTGCCGTGTCAGGGTTAATGTTAGCCTCTTGTCTCTTTTTAAGCAAAGGCTGAGTTCTAATTAATACAACATGAATGCAGCATTAGTGTAAGTAAGTGGAGCCTCTAGGCTCTGTATTTCAACTCGGACAAAGATAAGAGTCCAGGTAGACGGCTAAATTGAGCATTAGCATAGTCAGACTAAACTGCATGTAAACCAACTGATGACACTGCTTGTAAATGGGTTTATATGTTACCAATAAATATTGATACACCACATGTATATTTGAATGTTTGTGTAGCTTTACCTTGTTAAAACATCACAATTTTAACATCGACATTTGCTATTAATTTGGCTACATGGAAATTTATGAAATAGAGTTTAACTGGAAAAGAAACAGCGTGTGCTTTAAATTTAGATCGGTTGATGGGGTTTGGAGGAATAGTGTAAGATCTGTTCAACTTATGTTCTTCGTGTGTGTGTGTGCGTGTGTGTGTGTGTGTGTGTGTGTGTGTGTGTGCAGGTGTAGAGGCTACCTTCCAACATGAGAAGGACACAGCTCCTCCTGCCTCTGCTCTGTGTAGGAGTAATGGGCTGGCAAAAACTACAATATCATACCACGGCTATGACATGGGCTGATGCTCGGAACCACTGCAGGGAGTACCACACGGATCTAGTCACTATCACAAATCATCAAGACAATATGAACATATACCAGGACAGTTGGCTTGGTTTGTATCGTACATCTGACACCTCTGAATGGAAGTGGTCCAGGGGAGATGTCCCAAACAACTTCAGCTTTGAGTGGAAAAGTAAGAGTGTCCTATTAAATATTAGTGTGCCATTACATATAAAGTTGGATAGGACAGGTTACTCAACACTTTTCTTTTCATCAAGACCAAGAAGACAATAAATTTGACCTGTTCTTTATCACGATTTAAAGAGTCAAAAGAAATGTGCGCCTCTTGTGTCATGTGTAAGGATCTGTGCGACTTAGCGGTATTGAAATTTCTGTCTTCCTATGTTCAGTAAATATGCTTCCCCCTGCCACACACTCTCAGTCGAAGTATTTTAAAGCTCATTTCATTTCATGTGTGGACTTTTTCCTGCATTTATAGATGATCCAGACTTTGGAGAAGACTGCGTTTACAAGGAACCAAATGATAATGGAAGATGGAGGTCCAAACACTGTGGGGGAAGCCTTAATTTCTACTGTGCAGATGAATGGCTGGTTCTTGTGAAAATGAGAAAAACGTGGGAGGAGGCATTAGAACACTGCAGGTCTCTGGATGTGATTGACCCAACCCTCTACCAGAACTACAACTACGACCTGGCCACTCTGGTCACTCAAGAAGAGCATGACACGGCCCGGAAGATGATACAAACAGCTGTAACAGAAAGGGTAACACTACTACTATATTTATAGAGTGCCATTTTGTTGTTAATCTTCAGTGATTGATTGTAAATGTGTGGTAGGTGTGGACCGGGCTCAGGTTTCTGGGAGATCAGTGGACGTGGGTCGGTGGAGAGGAAGTCCAGTATGTGGATATAGACAAGTGCCCTAGTGACCAGCGCTGTGGCTTACTGGAGAAGACAGGCACCAGTCGCTACAATCTGTCAACGTGTCAGGAAAAAAACAACTTCTTCTGCTACAAGAGACGTCCGGCAGTGTAGACATCGAAGACATCTGGCATTTTCTGTACTTTTGTGAACTATTTAACATTTTAATAGCATGCACATAGATTTCAAAACATCTTTGTGCATTTTACTTGACGTAACGTAGATTTAGACAGTTTGGCTGTTGTAGTGGTGGGCCGTCAGGGCCAGCAAGGCCTTCTCTGCTGGCCTAAACATGCTCAGAAAAGTTAATTTATTTTTAATTTATTTTCATGAATATGTAAACAAAATTATTCTCTATTCTTTGTTCTCTTTATATCATATTAAATCCACTTAGTTGAGTGGCTTCCAGTGTTGTTTATCATGGTAAAGAGTTTGGAGTTTTTATGCAATTATATTTCAGCTAGCTTGTGTTGTCAGGCAAATTTCATTTGCGTGAGACCTTCAGAATCAACAGAGTAGGCCCCGTTGCACTATAATTGAACAGATACAGTCAGTTACAATAGCCAATCAGATCTGGATTCTGCAGACCAGGGCCAGCTAGAAGGTCTTACGTTGAACTGGACGTGTACGCGTCCTGTGATTGGTGTAGCTGACGCTATAATGGACTGTATATATGTTACCATGACAACAGGAAGTGCAAACATGCTACGGGATTTTCTTTTCGTTAATTTTGGTAAATAATTGCATCATTTCATAATAATGTGTAACATGGCTTTAAGCTTAAAGTGTTTATTTTATTGGTAAAATTACCTGTGCTTAATAAGAAATTATACTTTTTATGAGTCACGTGATCTCGCGAACCGGAGGTCTGTGTGAGCAGTAGCGGGAGATAAAAGACACGAGAGAAGTCAGAGAAATACGAAAAACAGTGATAAAGACTGAAATATCTGCCTACGAAATCATTCTACTACTGGTCAAACAGGCACACACGGCAAAGTTTATTTGTAACGCTGTTATAGCCTTGTTACAATGGAAATGTGTGATTTATGTGCGTATGAAACATCGTATTTGTCTTTATTTTAGTTTTCACGGTGTTTCAAGGTGTACTAAGGTGTTTCACGACGGCTAGCTAGCCTGTACCAGCAAGGATAAGGGTTTGTCCGTCATTTCCAGACGAGCGGTACGTCACTGAAGGCCCAAGTGTGAAATGCACGGCCCGCCACTGAGCTGTTGATATATTTGAATGACAGGTCAGCAAATGCATGTCATGACCAGACCGTAAAGCTGAACTGCTCCAGTCCCTGAATGAATATGTAAAATGTGGCATTTTCTTCAGAGTGCGCAAAATCCAAGGCTTAGAAAATGCAAATGGATTCATGTAGAGGCTGTAATCTGAGTTTTTATTATGAGCTATGTGTGAACTGTTTGCAGAGGGAAGATTGAAATGTGAAATCATTTTTGAAAGAGAACATTTGGGACCATACAATCATAATAGGCTGATGTGACGTGGTGACAACTAAGAGCTAAATTTGACTTCTTTTCCTTGTATCTGGCCTATATTTCAGTGAACAGTAGTTTTTGCTGCAGGTGTCTTTCACCAGGTGTGAGCGGTGTGTAGTGACAAACTCAAGAGAGTTGACGGACCCATAGGAGGTGGGGAACAGGTCTTGTTGTGGAAGCAGGTGGAGCAGGCCGCTATGTACTGAAGACCACCAAAACTGCCATGATCTAATTTGCCCCATTGTCTGAAAATCAACCAAAAATAGATGAGGAACATTTTGCAATTTAGTTTGGAGGTAAGCATTTTATGTAGCACCCAATCATTGCCACCAGAGGGCAGACTTTCCTAAGAATTATAAGGCACGAGAAAACAACAAAAAGAGAAGCTGTTCCTACAGTGACAGACATATAGTGGTGGGCCGTCAGGGCCAGCACGGCCTTCTCTGCTGGCCTAAACATGCTCAGAAAAGTTAATTTATTTTTAATTTATTTTCATGAATATGTAAACAAAATTATTCTCTATTCTTTGTTCTCTTTATATCATATTAAATCCACTTAGTTGAGTGGCTTCCAGTGTTGTTTATCATGGTAAAGAGTTTGGAGTTTTTATGCAATTATATTTCAGCTAGCTTGTGTTGTCAGGCAAATTTCATTTGCGTGAGACCTTCAGAATCAACAGAGTAGGCCCCGTTGCACTATAATTGAACAGATACAGTCAGTTACAATAGCCAATCAGATCTGGATTCTGCAGACCAGGGCCAGCTAGAAGGTCTTACGTTGAACTGGACGTGTACGCGTCCTGTGATTGGTGTAGCTGACACTATAATGGACTGTATATATGTTACCATGACAACAGGAAGTGCAAACATGCTACGGGATTTCCTTTCAGTTAATTTTGGTAAATAATTGTATCATTTCATAGTAATGTAACATGGCTTTATAGCTCAAAGTGTTTATTTTACTGATAAAATTAACTGTGCTTAATAAGAAATTATACTTTTATGAGTCACGTGATCTCGCGAACCGGAGGTCTGTGTGAGCAGTAGCGGGAGATAAAAGACACGAGAGAAGTCAGAGAAATACGAAAAACAGTGATAAAGACTGAAATATCTGCCTACGAAATCATTCTACTACTGGTCAAACAGGCACACGGCAAAGTTTATTTGTAATGCTGTTATAGCCTTGTTACAATGGAAATGTGTAATTTATGTGAGTTTGAAACATCATATTTGTCTTTATTTTAGTTTTCACGGTGTTTCAAGGTGTACTAAGGTGTTTCACGACGGCTAGCTAGCCTGTACCAGCAAGGATAAGGGTTTGTCCGTCATTTCTAGACGAGCGGTACGTCACTGAAGGCCCAAGCGTGAAATGCACAGCCCGCCACTGCATATCACAAATGTTCTGCTGTTATCATACTGCTCTCAGACTTTTTTTTTCTTTATAATGGCCCTAAAACTCTCACTTTACACTTTGGAGCAATGTATAATTCAGTTGTAGTTTACAGTTATTATTCTGTCTGGGCAGAAGGCAATAAAACAAACTTGCTATTTTCCTTAACATTTTAAAAGGACTTAAATTGTCCAATGCCACAGCTGCCCGTCTCGAATTATGTTATTTTAAACTCTGCTTTACATAAACATCCATCGGGAGGGCTGTTTTGATTGGTGCAGTCATCACAATAGTCGAAAGAACATCATCATATGGAAATAACTTTGGTCATTCAAATGCATCAGAGAAGCCAGTCCACAGCATTAGTATCACAAGAGAAGACTGATTTCATCCAAGGTGAGTCCATTCAAACCTGCAGCTGAACAATATACTTTTTACATTAGTTAGAAAGTACACCATTCTATACTGTTAGCTGCTAATTCTGTACAATCAAATGTCATCTTGTAATCAGTGTCTACGTAGCAGGGGTGTTATGAGGTTAAATAAAGAACTTAGAGACACTGACTGTGAGATGTTTAGTTGAATTTTAACAGTTGTATATTCTACATCAGCGCCTCAAGCCTGATACCCCTGCTGTATGTTACATTTTTACTGTATTATATTGTTGATGTCACAATACTGCAACAGCAATGTAATGAGAAGCAAGAGTTATCAGCTGTAAACACGTGTTGGTTGTGATTTTAAACCAATTTTCATCAATATTTCTACAAATACACTGTTACAGCTGATCGTTATTAGGGATTTAACGATATTCATGATATTGACAATATATCACAATATTGGATCAGCACGAGTATCGCAATATTGTTGGGTACTTGGGAAGAGAAGTGAAACCTTGTCTTTCAATGGACAATGTCTGCAGAGGTGAGAAGGTTTATTTGTGCTAATGTTTATAATGGTTAAAACAAAAAACAAACAAAAAAACCTGCAACATTGAGTGTTTTTGATGTATTTAAAAGGTTTATGTTCTCGGTGAAGCCAAATTGTTAGGGTTTAATGTAATAAATCTAAAGAGATCCCAAAGCACTGTATGAAAGGAAGATTTGCATGTGTCTGTGTTGCTTTTTTCATACAAAGAGATTTGCAAAAATAAGAATTTACTTTGCAAATCAATGAGCACGCAAAATAGAAAGAGCCATGTTGATTCTGTTGCAGGAATGAAGAAAGCATGATTTAGTCTTTACCTAGTGATGGTTTCAGTACAAAGGCATTAATATTACATTTGGGACACAGTTAGAGCAACATTACATACAATGCTTTATCAACACGACTATAACCGGTCATAGTAACATTGTCATTTTTATTTTGCAGGTGCAGAGACAGTAACCTGTTAAACATGGAAATGACACAGCTCCTCTTTTTTCTGCTCTTCGTGGGAGTCATGGACCAACAAAAACTAATATATTACCAGTCTAAAACATGGTCTGAAGCTCAGGCCTACTGCAGGCAGCACCACACTGACCTGGTCACTATTAGAAATGATACTGATAATGATCGAATTACCCAAAAGAGTTGGCTTGGTTTAAACCGAGACAATTCATATGCAAACTGGAAATGGTCCAACGGAGACGAGCCACTCACATTTAACATTAAATGGAACGGTGGTAAGTACAAATGTGTTTATAGATGAGGAGAATGAGGACATGAGATAAGATATTCAAATAAAGTCACTTTAATCAAATACGTGAAAGAATAGCAAACAATGTAGTAATGGATGGCAGAAGAGTTATACTAAACATTTCTGCACAAACTGTCAATTTAAGTAACGGATTTTATTGAGGGCATTGGCT
This sequence comes from Rhyacichthys aspro, assembly GCA_036850595.1. Taxonomy (NCBI): domain Eukaryota; kingdom Metazoa; phylum Chordata; class Actinopteri; order Gobiiformes; family Rhyacichthyidae; genus Rhyacichthys; species Rhyacichthys aspro. Next base: position 27,395 of record JAWCTZ010000394.1, on the reverse strand, counting down.
TGTTTTTTTGTTTTTTTTACGTTTTCTTGTTTATACACTTAAAATACTCTTTGTTATGAACATAAAATATCAACAGCTACACATTTGACTATTAATTTCCTAGAAAATAACCATGCAGTGATGTTACATCAGTTACATTTACACAAAGAGCGAGGGTGATCAGGCTGCTTTCTTGCCTTGCAACTAGAAAAATCTGCTTCTTTCAGATAAAAAATCTTAATGCGCAATTTGTTACAAGGCTTAAAAATGCTCATGCAGCTACTGGCTCATTTCATAGTGTTTTTTGAATTTGTGTTGTGGTTTATTCATATTGTGTTTTGATTTTATTGTGTTGGGTCTCTGTACTATTGTGTTTGTTTTAAGCAGAATGTTTTAAGCGGAATGCACAATAACTGTTGGGGCCAGATTTAGTAAGGCGTTGCTCCATTGCAAAACCCATTTTTGATAGGGATGGCACTTTCTATATTTACTAAAGGCTCACAGTGTTGTATTGCCGATGCAAGGCTTCATTTCTTCTTTTATAAACTTAGTCCAAGGCAGAATATCCATTTAAATTATAGCTTTTTTTGTGGGAATGACGCAATAGTCCACTGTGCGTCTCTCCCTCGTCCCGCTGCAGGTTCATGGAGCATGTTTGTCTAAATGAGTAGAATGACTTGACCCAACATTGCGTATTTCACCATTTTGTCCGCTGTGTGCCTCTTGTGTCATGTGTAAGGATCTGTGCGCTCCTGTCCTGTGCCAGACACTGTAAATATTGCGTGACTTAACAGTATTGAAATTTCTGTCTTCCTATTTTTAGTAAATATGCTTCTCATTAGACCCCCTGCCACACACTCTCAGTCGAAGTATTTTAAAGCACATTTCATTTCATGTGTGGACTTTTTCCTGCATTTGTAGATGATCCAAACGTTGGAGAAGACTGTGTTTACAAGGATCCAAATGATAATGGAAGATGGAGGAGCAGTAAATGTTGGGACAGTCATAATTTCTACTGTGCAGATGAATGGCTGGTTCTTGTTAAAATGAGAAAAACGTGGGAGGAGGCATTAGAACACTGCAGGTCTCTGGATGTGATTGACCCAACCCTCTACCAGAACTACAACTACGACCTGGCCACTCTGGTCACTCAAGAAGAGCATGACACGGCCCGGAAGATGATACAAACAGCTGTAACAGAAAGGGTAACACTACTACTATATTTATAGAGTGCCATTTTGTTGTTAATCTTCAGTGATTGATTGTAAATGTGTGGTAGGTGTGGACCGGGCTCAGGTTTCTGGGAGATCAGTGGACGTGGGTCGGTGGAGAGGAAGTCCAGTATGTGGATATAGACAAGTGCCCTAGTGACCAGCGCTGTGGCTTACTGGAGAAGACAGGCACCAGTCTCTACAATCTGTCAACGTGTCAGGAAAAAAACAACTTCTTCTGCTACAAGAGACGTCCAGCAGTGTAGACATTGAAGACATCTGGCATTTTCTGTACTTTTGTGAACTATTTAACATTTTAATAGCATGCACATCGATTTCAAAACATCTTTGTGCATTTTACTTGACGTAACATAGATTTAGACAGTTAGGCTGTTGATCTATTTGAATGACAGGTCAGCAAATGCATGTCATGACCAGACCACAAAGCTGAACTGCTCCAGTGCCTGAATGAATATGTAAAATGTGGCGTTTTCTTCAGAGAGCGCAAAATCCAAGGCTTAGAAAATGCAAATGGATTCATGTAGAGGCTGTAATCTGAGTTTTTATTATGAGCTATGTGTGAACTGTTTGCAGAGGGAAGATTGAAATGTGAAATCATTTTTGAAAGAGAACATTTGGGACCATACAATCATAATAGGCTGATGTGACGTGGTGACAACTAAGAGCTAAATTTGACTTCTTTTCCTTGTATCTGGCCTATATTTCAGTGAACAGTAGTTTTTGCTGCAGGTGTCTTTCACCAGGTGTGAGCGGTGTGTAGTGACAAACTCAAGAGAGTTGACGGACCCATAGGAGGTGGGGAACAGGTCTTGTTGTGGAAGCAGGTGGAGCAGGCCGCTATGTACTGAAGACCACCAAAACTGCCTTGATCTAATTTGCCCCATTGTCTGAAAATCAACCAAAAATAGATGAGGAACATTTTGCAATTTAGTTTGGAGGTAAGCATTTTATGTAGCACCCAATCATTGCCACCAGAGGGCAGACTTTCCTAAGGTGTCTTATAAACCTTAGGAAAGTCTTAGGAGACAACAAAAAAGAGAAGCTGTTCCTACAGTGACAGACATATTAAAAATGTTCTGCTGCCATCATGCTGGTCTGAAAACGTCGTCCCTCATGCTCCAACCCCGAAGTCACACAGTAACCTGCAAGCTTTCATTGTTTTGTTTTTTTTAATAAACCTGAAACATTTAGCCACAACCAACGTTTAGAGCGTACCTTAAACTTGTAGCTCAGAGTAATGCAATCCCACATTTATAATACATGTAAACATTTATTACATACATGTTGTACTTTAGAGAGGTGAAAATCAGAATGTCTTTATGGTTCACACAGGTTTTTAGCTTACTGTGCTGGTGTAAATGTCTTTTGACTAAAGTCTGAAAACAAATCAGCCAGATGATTTGTATTTTCTTTTGCATAAACCATACATTCTGGTAATGGACCTCTAGCTTGTGCCTGTGACACAGTACCAAGGATACTGAGGGCTTGAAACAAGAACAGAAAAGCAGTCGCTCTTGCAGCTAGGGGCACCTGCAGGATTTTGTCTTTGGGTTTGCACAGAACTCAACCCATCCTTGCCCCACAATTATTATTACTGGGTTGCAGCTTACGTCAATAGATATTGCACTAAACCCTGAATACCAATAATGCTTGAAATAAAATCAAACTACTCCTTTGTTCCTCTCTATGACTCTTTAAGTTGAGTGGTTCTATCTGCTCATTTAAGATAAATGTCTGGGTTTTGAGGCAATACGAAACCCAGACATTTCTAAACAGATTCCTTAAAGGTGCCCAATGTTATAGTATGTTGTAATATAATTGAACCAAATGGAACACAAAAGTCTAAATTATGTTTTCAATAGTGCACATGTTGATAAAATAACATTTGGAAAAAAGTCATGTCAAGCTTTATCGAACCCAGTGGAAGGACTCATTGTAGTCTCATGACAACCTGTTGTGTGGACAAACTGAGCACTCAACATCAATAAGTCAGGATTGAGAAATGCAAGGAGAAGTATGATGGGAGTGTTTATAGACCGCTAATCTTGTCCCAGCACAAATCACGACAGTACTAGGAAACTGGTGTTAGTAGGTGAAGGCACCTAGCTATGAGAAAGCTGAGCGTGTGGAGCACTGAAATTATGGGTCTCAAGAGCGATAAGTCCCGGAGACTACAGCGCTAGCAATATTAGCATTAGCAACATAAGGCTAAGCCCTAGCAACGTAAGGCTTACATCTGTTTGCAATTCGTTTAAAATGTAACGAGACAAGAGAAACGGACCACAATGCTAATAAAAATATAGTGAATAGAAAGTTAGTTACCAGTCTAGAAGATAAGCAGCCAGCTCAGAGTCCAGTTTTAAACCAATGCAGTCGCATAGTTCTCTCCATCTTTGGAACGCCGTTCCAATATTTATTCACGTTTTATTTCTTTTATCGTCCCATTTGCGCTTTTCTGGTCTCTTTACTCCTTCTGTTTTCCTTTGTTTATGACGTTTAGCAGTGTATGCAGTAACAGCTAATGCAGGCATAGCTACCTTGCCCTCTGAGACTTCGGCCGTCATGTTGTCTCTTTTTACCAGTTGTGCATGCGCAGACCATGGCAAAGACATTGTACAGCAACAGCCAGTGGGGTTCTCTGTTAAGTCCCTGGGCGTCAGTATCAATCAATTATACGTCAGTCAGCATTCATTAAAGGTCCTATATTATACTATTTTGAACATTACACAGTGTATTTTGGATACATTTACCATATCACGTTTTGCAACATGAAACACACAATAATGATCTTATACAAGCGGTTTGAATGAGCTCTCATCATGAGTCCAAAGTGAACGGTCTGATTTGGCGCTGTCACTTTAAGGCTCAGCTATTCCGTGTTGGCTCCGCCCACTTCCTGCCTGAAGTCACGCTACAACTACGCGCTGCCGCTGGAAACAGACTGAAGTAAACACGGTACATGGTAGTAATAACTTTTTCAGCAATGGCTTTGAGAGTAACTGAGCCGTATATATCCTCGACCCAGAGTCTGACTCCGAGTTCGAAGAACATGAGCAAACACAAAGACCTCGAAGGCTTCTACAAGATGTTTCTGCTTGGTAAATGAGAAACTATTTATTGTGTATGTTTCTATGGTGTAGCCCGTAGCATAGCGCGTGTTAACTGCTTCTGTTTATAGATGCACATGTGGAAATGGCCGTACAATGCCTACTGAAGTTGAGAATGTATGCTGCCTGGAGACTCCTAAGGTAGCTGGTGTGCAGTGTATTGAAAGAATTATGATAAAGTAGCCTAGCAATATGTAGAGCTATGCAGTAATACATGTGTGCATGTTGCTGACAGTAAGTAAGCTAACACAGTAGCAGCGATGCTTCTCTGTGTCTGAGCTGCAGAGCACGGCACTTGTTGACAGTGCAGGAGAGAGGGGCCGGAGGAGTGTGGAGGAGCACTTCCTGGAGAGGAGTGGTTTATTTCACATATTGACGTCATTGCGTGAAACAGCTCATTGAAAGGAGTGTAGCTCAAACTAAATAAATTACTCAAACATGCGCGAATGAAACAAAACACAACTTTGGGTATGTGTTTGAGGTAGAAACAACGTTATAACATGGTTAAAAGCTCAGGAAAGTCGATTTAGCATAATATGGGACCTTTAATGATTGTTACGACCTGGCTCTAGTAGCCATAACAACAAGGAGACACGGTTTGGAAATATGAAAACAACTGATTTATTAAACCGAAAATAAACTCAGAGTAATCACAAATGCATGGAAATGGCAAATCAGTAGAGTCAGTAGTGTAGAGAGGGCATGGATGTGTGAGTGTGTGGTGCAAGATGTTGAACAGTGCGAAACATAAATACGAAAACAGGACAGACGCCACTGATGTGGAGCCGTCAGCGCGGGTCGAGATAAAGCCAGGTTACAGAGTGGAGGGCTTTATACTGGATGGACACAGGTGTCTCCCATCCAATCCTCCGCGGTCTCCGCCTCGGGACAAAGAACAGCACACTAACATCAGGAGACCGTCACACCCCCAGCCACAAAAGACAGGTTCCCACCATATATATATATATATATATATATATATATATACACACATATACATATACATATATACATATATATTTCAGACCATTACCATTAGTAGTTTAGTCCTTGTTTAGTCCATTTAAATGGAGTGCAGTTGGTCATTTACCTGTAGATAACACATCTCTTAGACTTCCCTATATTCTCCTGTTATACTCTTTTTTCTTTTATTGTATATGACCAGAGATATAATATATAAGATATAGCCTAACACAGACGAGTAGGTGGTACTTGGATAGTCAAATTATTTATGAGATGGTACTCACCGAGAAAGGTTTAAGAATCTCTGTTATAGCCCTTTCCAGAAACATATATTTCCCATTTATATGAGTGTGCAAGTTAAAGACTAAGGCCAAATCCCAATTCGACCCCTTAGTCCTTGTTTAATATACAATATGAGATGTATAAATGAGCATTATCAGGGGTCTGGGGGTGCGTGGACAATCAGCCCGTTTACATTCACACTAATCTTTTTGATTTTAGATTTCTGGAGTTATCAGATTATTGTGTGATCATGTAAACACCATGATCCACACTGATTTCCTTTATCTGATAGTGGCACTAATCTGATTATGATAAATCAGATTAACTCACCTAGATTTCTCCCCAATTCTCTGATGTCTTGGTGCATGTATACCTTTAATATGTAAAAAAAAATTGCTGCCATGTTCAACAAGACAAGACTGGATGTTTTGAAAATAACAGAAGGAGGTTCCACTATGCAAGGGTTTTTTGATCACATTTCTGAAGTGCATGTAAACAGATCTGATTTATACAATAATCTGATTACTCCCAGGTATCAGATTATTATGGTCATGTAAATGGAGTGTGTGTGTTGTAATGTGTAGAACTAAACAAACGCAGACTGCCAAACCAAACGATACCAACCAAACCAAAAAAGAAACAGATGGCGTGTCATGGGGGCTGGAAGTATAGGACAGCAGCAGCAGAGGGCCTGGTTAAATAGCCACCAGGGTCCCATGGGTGTACCAATCCAGGGACCCCACTAGGGGGCATCAGGCTAATCTTGTCAAGCAGATCTCTCTTTAACACTCTTTGATGGGGAAACACAGGGTGATGCTATAAAGTGGGGCTGCTCAACTGTGATTGGTTATTTCAGCAAAGAGGGAGGGTCTAATGTAACTCCTATCATGTGATGAGCCCCCCTCTTTTCATCCACTGCTGCGTTAAACACTAAATGATAAATATCTGGGGCAGATGCTTTCACTTCCTGGAATATGGACAATTGTTTTTTGTTTTCTTTTCATCTTCTGGATATCTTCGAAAAAAAAAGACATGAAAAAAAGAGTGAACCACACTTGAACACAAATGAACTAAAGAGTTAACACTGTGTTTGTATTTCAATTGTAATCTAAATAAATGGTTCATTCTGTTTCCCTTTCCCCTTTTCCTAAATTATTCAATACATAATGTTTCCTTGCAACCAATTTATATCTTGTCTCCTTCATTCACACATTCAAGTTCCATAGACGACTCTAGTTTTCTGCATAGAGTCAGCCTCAGATCATTGTAATAGCCATTATAGCCTACACCTTCCAAACATATTTACTGCTGTGAATGCTTTCTTGTCAATCAATACAATGAAGTGGCTTTTAAAGTGTAAGTAGTCTACTGACCTAGAAATTAGATTGGAGTTATACAAAGCTTTTTAAACGTCTGTGCTCATGGGATATTGTTGAAAGGTTAAAACTAAACAGACTAATAGACCTTTTGGAGTATTTTTTATTTTAGGAGAGAACAACCCTTGATTATGATCAAGATTGTTTAGTTAAAAATCAGTTAAAGATATTAGCGTATTCAATATACAGTAGACAGCGCCTAAATACTGAGTCTAGCAATTGATGGGGGCAGAGTTATCAAAACGTCATCCATTTGAAACAACCAATCACAGCCCATACTTTCTAGCATCAACCGAAGCATAGGTCCTTGTAGCTTGTAGCCTTTAGCAGCCAAAATGCTTGTGTATTAAAGCAGACAACTATCAATATCACTAATAACAATAATGATGGATTCGATTTATATAACGAATGTTCTCTACCCACTCACTGACAGTCTGCCATTTGCACGCACCATTTTGTTCATGGAGATTTTACTCTTTATTGATGGATGTCTTTGTAATAAAAAAAGAAACACAAACAACTACTTATTTTCTGACTGTTGGTTACAATACTTTTCAGATATTTTGGAATAGGTTTAATTGAAAACACATCAACTGTTCTAGTATTTGTCCAAGAATCTGATTATCACACACATTAAAATGAGTCAAGGTCAAGGTCAGTGGTGAACGTGGCAGTCAAATGCAGTGATTTGTTTGTCACTGGCGCACGGAGCCATTCAAATAAACAGACAGTGGTGGAGGTAGTACTCACTTTCTCTACTTAAGTAAAAGTACAGATAAAGAGGGGGAAAAGTACAAGTATCACATTAAATGTATTACTGAAGTGAATGTATTAAAGTACTTGCTTTTAAATGCACTTTAAAGTATAAAAGTAAAAAGTATTTGACTCAACTTCAACTAACTAATCATTATAAAACTGATTTATTTTCTAAACTCCAAAGCTAAAAGCAGCAACAGTCTGAGAGAAATCACAATCCTCTGAGAAGAACAAGTTGGATTTGTGATGTAAGTAATGTGTTATAACACTTTTGAAAATGATTATGTTAAATATCTAAAATATTAAGGGTGGTCCAATCAGGATTTCTGAGGCATATCTTGATCACTGAAAGAATTATTGGCCGATCACCCACCGGTCACAAAGCCTATTTAATATTCAATTACAGGTTTTCCGCTGCATTCATTAGAATGTGGCAGCCATGACACAAGTCCCCTGTCCTTGTCTCTATATTTTCCATCAGTAAAAATACAGCAATTACACAGATTTTCTCAGATATAAAAGTAAAACCTCATTTTACAGATTTAGAAACCATTATGGCGTTATTTACTTCTACACATCTGTGCTGTTTCTGTCTCGGGTTCAGTGAAGGCAGCACGGAAATAATCAGCCAATCAGATCATTTGTAGGTTGTTTCTGGGGCTGCAAAACGTTAAAAAGTACACAGTGGAAAATATAGTTATAATATAATTCAATAAGACTCTAGTGTTGATAAAGTTAAAGATGAAGTTTCTGTGGATTTAAAAAAAAATGGTTGGTTGTGTTCAGAGTAAAGATCAGAGTAAAAGTGCATGTATTTTCTCTTGAAACAAAGCAAAAGGAAGAAACCACTCCTCTGGCACCTTTTTCGTTATTTTCCAGTGTATGGAAAGTCTCCATTTACAAGCTCCTCATTAAATCCCTGTTATAAAAAGCTATGTTTTGCATAGTCAAAAAACACTGTCAGGAGACGTCTTGCTCACTCTTTTCATCAAGACAAGATAGATCTGAACTCTTGATATCCACAGAAGTTAAAGCTGCCATTACTGCTGCTGCTGCTGCTGCTGAAACAAGGTGAGAGTGCAAAATAGCTGAATTCTTAGTTCTCTGTTCTCAGAATATAGTATGGTAGATTATGGATGAGTTTACATAAACAGCTGTGTTTATAATAATAGCAAAAAAGTGAGTAAAGCTCAATATCCTTATACCTTCTATTTCAAATCAAAACATGAACAAAAAATGTGTTATTCCTTTACAGAAAGTGAAGAAAAGGTTTTTTTTTTATTTTTACAAACTCAAACATTTACTGTATAAACTGGAAAATGCTTTAGATTCAGCTTTTGAATCTGGATCTGGATATTCTTCTGCATTTCTTGGTTTTGCCTCAGAAACAGCATTTTTTATGTCACCCATAAGTTTTCTATTGGATTAAGGTCCATGGATTGTGTTGGGCACTCACTCATATCGTCAATCTTGTTGGTCTGGAACCAAGATGCTGCTCACTTACTGCTGTGTTTTGGGTAATTGTCTTGTTTAAACACGCAAGTGTTTTGATGTATTCAAACTGGTGTGTGATAAATAAACCCAACCCTGGGAGGCACCCCTGGCAGCTCAGGTAGAGCATACACCTAGGACACGGGAGACCTGGGTTCGTGTCTCGGTCGAGTCATTTGCCCAGGGCCATTACTCACTCTCTTTCACCCTGCTTCCTGTCCAGCTACTGTCAATCTATCGATGAGGACCAAAAAGCCCAAAAAATAATTGTTAAAAAAAAAAAAAAAAATCCCGACAATGTTTCCAATGCTTTTGTGTGTATGAAAATAAAAGATATTAAAAGGATTTTGAGGATTTTTACAAACAGCTATTATTATGAACACAACTGAATATGAAAAGGACTTTTTATAAAAACCCACAGGCTATTTTCTTCTGTTCCTCTCAATATTTGTCTAATCACATTAAAGTATATGTTATTACTCCTTCTGTATTGTCTGCAGGAGCCGTCCTCTGCAACAAGATGAAGAACATGCTCATAATGTTGCCTCTGCTCCTTCATTCTCACGTGGAAGCAGTTGGTTTACGTGTGCCAAAATATGTCCACTACAGCTGGCTGTCCGTGACATGGCAGACTGCACGGGACCACTGCAGAAGATACCACACTGACCTGGTCACTATCAGAGATGCAGAAGACAATAAGCACTTTTTTACTGCCCAAGGGTGGATTGGTTTGTACCGAGACAGTCCCACCTCTAAGTGGAAATGGAGCTTAAGAAATGAATCAGCCAACTTCACCATGTTTAAAGGCAAGATATTTTCATTGGGAATTTGTGTTAATTAATTTGGTGCCTAAAACAGTAGATGATGATAAACATACTGCACTGTTTGGACTATTGAGTGCACCTGAATATAAGCTGCACCCACTAAATTCAAAAAGAAAAAAAAAAGTGTACATATATAGGCCACAATTGTCTATAAGCCGCAGGTGTCCACGTTGTAACATGATATATTTACACCGAAAGATGTTACACAGAAAGATTTTTTTTTAACTTTTAATCAAACAAATGCTTTTTTCCAAACAGTGCCTGTAACAAAAAAAAATAAAAAATACAGTAACCTACCAGAAAAGTCATTGATCGCTATCTTCATCTTCCTCCTGCGCACTAAAACCTCTAAAGTCGTCTTCTTCAGTGTCAGAATTGAACAGCGTCAGAATTACTTCGTCACACACTTTCTCAGTCTCTCTTTCGTTGTCGCTCTCTCTTTCATGTCTCTTTCGTCTCGAGGCAAATTTGAGAAACTTGAAAGTTGCATCAGGTCCATTTCTTCGTGTGTTTTTCATGATGAGGGTGTGTGCATGAAGCACAAAATCACTGATCTGAAGAATTTTGTGTGCGTTTGATTTAATTCGAACAGTTTCATTGGTCCACTGTGACCTGTTTGGTAATTTTATTGGTTTGATGTGACGAGGCTAAATGTATTGGCGGCTTGAAGCTCGTTAGCCCGTAAAAATCCATAAATTAGCGGCTTATAGTTTGGAAATTACGGTAGTACATTTTCCCCATTTCTCGAAATATGCAAAGGTATATACTGCAAAAAATAAATTTGATGAAAAATGCAACAGCACTTTTTTATATGAATGAATGTGAACTCATCCACATTTCTGAAGTCTTTGCTAATTAACGGTGTGCATTGGGTTGGATTGATTTCCAGAGGTGGGACCAAGTCCTTGTTAAGCAAGTCACAAGTAAGTCTCAGGTCTTTGGCCTCAAGTCCAAGTCAAGTCCCAAGTCAAAGACAGACAAGTCCGAGTCAAGTCCAAAGTCGTATACTTTGAGTTTCAAGTCATCTCAAATCTATACTATTATTACTATTATTATTATTTCATTTTTCATCTTCTACCGCTTATCCCACTTTGTGGGGTCGCGGGTGGCTGGAGCCTATCCCAGCTGCTTTGGACCTTAGGCGGGGTACACCCTGGACAGTGGCCAGTTCGTCGCAGGGCTGACACTTAGACGTACATTGACAGACAACCATTCACTCTCACATTCATCCACTAGGGGCACTTTAGAGTCACCAATTCACCTATACATGCATGTCTTTGGACAGTGGGAGGAAGCCGGAGATCCCGGAGAGAACCCACGGTGACACGGGGAGGACATGCAGACTCCTCACAGAAAGACCAGAGTTAGCCAATGATGTTTTTATTTGGGTTGGCTACAATCGTCCAACGATGTTTTTGGGTCGGCCGGGATTCGTACTCACGACCTTCTTGCTGTGAATTTACTATTATTATTTTAATAAAACACAAGGAAAATAATAATCAAAATACCAATATTATTATTGGTTATTTTAAATTGTAATTTCTGATATTATATACACAAAATAAAATGATACTAAAACTGGCAAGATAGTCAAAAGTTAAGCTTAATTGCAGTCGACTCTTAGCCTACATGAAACGCTCTGTGGCCGTAGTTCACAGAAATGCTGCTTAGACCAAATCAAGTCCACTAGCTCACGATTAGCTGAAATGGATCTGGCGAGTCAGGCTTCAAGAGAAGCATTCTATATGACTGTATCACACCATGGTATATTGTCAATAGGCGCAAAGGCACATGGCTCATTTCCACATGTAAACATTGTATGTATCTGCCCATTGCATCTGCCGATCGCTGCTCACCAAACTACGCTGTTTGACTCTGCCACCTCGGGGGCAGTAGGGCTAAGGGAGTCAAATGGGACCCAGCTTAAGTGTACACTGGTACTGTCAGGCTGTAGAACTACATTTGAGCAACCATTACATCGGATTAAACAGCACATTTGACAAATGTAGGTTTTAGCACTTGGTGGGTCTCGTCTCCGCTTCGGACACCGAGACGAGGCAGGTCCCAAGTGGCCACAGCGCTACAAAAACACAGACAACACTTTCAATTGCCCTCAACAGTAGCTCAACATGTAGGCTATAGCCTACATTTTATATTAAAACGCTGAAGCACCGCGCTTATTTGAGTGTGCCTTAATCTTTTACATACTTGAGGGGTCAGCCTTCCAGGTAAAAGCAACGTGCTACAGGTCCAACCATCGACAGTACATTCGTCCAACCCCATCCCAGTCTTACTTGTGAATTTGCTGCAAACGCGAAATATACCAACATTTCACACTAAGCTTCAGTAGAAGAAATACATCCTGGCGCCCCCAGGTTCTACTTTAAGCGTCAATGACTGCATTTACATGGTACATCATACTCTGATTAAGGTTCATAATTAGATTAAGCTCATCCTCTGATTAAGGTGTTTACATGTGCAGCTGGAATTAGAGTATTCCATTTGCACCTGTTTACATGATAAAAGCATAATCTGATCACGCAAAAAATAAATAAGATGCTATCATGTGGGATAATGTAATATTTATATAATATTTATATATTAGTAAAAAAACGATAGTAAATCCTCGTATGTAGCCTGGAGGCAAAGCTAATGCTACGGTCACCAGTATACTTCCTGTCTCCCGTTTAGTCACAGTTTTCTGTGCATTATGTTATCAACGTTGAGCCTCTTAACTACATTTCAACAAAAGGCTTTATACTTTCACTAAATTGACTCATGAGTAATGTAATATTTACTATAATATCGATGCTGCGACTGACTGACGAAGTAGGAGCTGTCTAGCGCCGTCTTAAACCGGAAACAGCTGATGCTAATAACCGCTAGCTTGTTTTGCTAAGAGACTCACCCCTTAAATGTCTTTTATTTCGCAAAATAAAGTTTCTTTTCAGTCAGAAAGGTAGCGGTAACTTTGGCAAAAGGGGGGTAAACAAGCACTAATGCGATTAAGGTGTTTACGTGGTTTAATAATACGATTAAGATCGAAGTACTCCAGCTGTCTTAAAAGCATAAGAGGCAACTATGCTAATGTTAGCTAATCATTAGCCCGCAAGTTCTTCTTACCGTTCTTTGTGTAACTTCAAGTGCCTGATGAACTTTGATATTGTTTAATCTCCATCGGCAATCTTTGATCCACAAGTTTTGCAAACAGCAACTCTTTGGTGGCCGACAACCTCGTAGTTTTTGTAAGCGAATGCAATCACTCTTGGAATCATTTTGCCTTCCAAGGGATATTTGAAATGTTAACCGCGTTGGTTTGTTGCAATATGATTGGATGATGTGGGAGTAGCACGTTTGCGCTGGCGCAGAGCGAGAGAGCGTACATAAAAAGCATCAAGTCATCTCAAGTCACTGGGCTCAAGTCAAGTCAAAGTCCCAAGTCATTGGCATTCAAGTCCAAGTCGAGTCACAAGTCTTTGCCCATTTTATCAAGTCAAGTCAGAAGTCATCAAATTTGTCAAGTCATGACTTTCAAGTCCAAACCTCTGTTGATTTCACTGTTGACAAATACCAATAAAGCCAATGATCTAACATGTCTTGTTTTTTTTTTGTCTCTGCAGCTGGACTTGTCTCGGATCAAAACTGCGCCTTTAAGTACCCCAATTGCTCTGACTGGGAGATTGGCCCCTGCAGTAGCACTCATTCACTTCTGTGTTTCGATGAAAGGCTGGTTCTTGTGAAGGAGAAAAAAACATGGGAGGAGGCGCTAGCTCACTGCAGGTCCATGGAGGTGAAGGACCCGACTCGCCGCCACAACCACACCTTCGACCTGGCCACTCTGGTCACTCAAGACGACCACAACTACGCCCGAGAGATAATACAAGACGCCAAGACTGAACAGGTAGGACGTTTTCTTCAAATTAAATATACGTTTCAGCTCATCGTCCTGACTTTGTTGGTCTGTCTTGTGTCTGGTAGGTGTGGACCGGCCTGAGATTCCTCGGAGATCAGTGGGCGTGGGTTGGCGGTGAGGAAGTACAATATAATGATATCTCGAAATGTCCGTACTTTTGGCGCTGCGGCACGCTGGAGAAGAATAGTACCCGTCTTTATGACAGAGCCTCGTGCAGTAATAAATACAATTTCCTCTGCTACAGGAGACCCTAAGGACTTCGACGCCTGCAACGGTTAAAGTCCATTGTGCAAAATAAAACTCACTGGTCTAACTAGGTTTAAATGCTGTATATACGCCTTTTAAATAATATTCTTTGCATTTGGCTAGCTGAGAAAAATAGACAATTAAAGCTCCATAGAACCCAGTAGAAAGCGTAAAAAGGGGAGTAAGGTAACAGTAAATTTTAATAGGAATCATATGTGAAAAATAAGAATGTTATCTGTACTTTATTGATATCAATGTTCTGCCATTATTGGAAGCTTTGGCCAGTCACATGCTCACACTGAAAGGGATATTGTGTACGATGTTAACAAGGAAGTAATAGCTGATAATGAGAAGTGTCTATTCCAACAATGGCTACATCTGCACACACAAATAAACAGCACAGAAAAGAAAAATATAGCTTTGTATTTGTCCATGACAAAAAAATGTATGATTCTCTCTATTTTCTTCTATCTTTAAATAAATAAATAATATGAATTCTTTTGCAATTAGAAAAACAACTATTGGTTGTAGCATTCTTATGCCCAATCAGAATTCTCACTTACCCCTACCCCTTAGCCCTACCCAGGGGTTAATTTCACCCGGATTGAGGTGGATTAGGTTCTGCGAACTGTCTTATTTTGACATGGTAGGATCTATTTACCTGGATCCGGCAACTATTTACCTGGAAATAAAAGAATCAGGAAAGGTTACTAGGCTGTTGTTGGGGAATAGTGATGGGACTGAGACAGGGACGGCAAAAACAAAATCGGGTACTTCAGTTTAAAGATAAAGTACAGCCCCAGTAGCATTAAAGGAATGGCTCGGAGGCCTGTGTTTCTTCTGCGAGCACAAGTGTCTCACGAGTTATGTTCCTATATAAGATACAAATCCTATTTGAAGTGAACTTTCAAAACTTAGATTTGTTGACATTAATTGGTAAAAAGACAGGTGTCTAATGATGTGAGAGGCTGAACTTTACATCCCAAAAGCTGTACCAGTTTCTTCTTTGAATATAACTGTTCACACAAGAACAAGACAAGCTTCATTTAGAAAAACAAACAAAACAAAAAAACAAATCCGGATTTTGAGGTGTTTAGCTCCACCTCTTAGTGACTGTTCCACCATGTTGTAACCAAAGCTAATAGGTTTAGTGGAATAATATCAAACGCTTATTTAGGATGCTTCGTTCACTGGAATGACTTGTTGGTTTGCAAAAAAACGGTACTTTAGGTCACTGCCACAGTATTGGTCAGAAGCAGCAACAGTCTGAGAGAAATCACAATCCTCTGAGAAGAACAAGTTGGATTTGTGATGTAAGTAATGTGTTATAACACTTGATTATAAATATTAAATATATAAAGTATTAAGGGTGGTCCAATCAGCATTTCTGAGGCATATCTTGATCACTGAAAGAATTATTGGCCGATCACCCACCGGTCACAAAGCCTATTTAATATTCAATTACTGGTTTTCTGCTGCATTCATTAGAATGTGGCAGCCATGACACAAGTCCTGTCCTTGTCTCTATATTTTCCATCAGTAAAAATACAGCAATTACACAGATTTTCTCAGATATAAAAGTAAAACCTCATTTTACAGATTTAGAAACCATTATGGTGTTATATACCTCTATCCACATTTCTTTCTTGGGTTCAGTGAAGGCAGCACGGAAATAATCAGCCAATCAGATCATTTGTAGGTTGTTTCTGGGGCTGCAAAACATTAAAAAGTACACAGTGGAAAATATAATTAGCATGTTTGATTTTCTGAGGTAATATAATAAGACTCTAGTGTTGATAAAGTTAAAGATGAAGTTTCTGTGGATTTAAAAAAAAAAGATGGTTGGTTGTGTTCAGAGTAAAGGTCACAAGCTCACCTTCAGTATGATCTGATTCGACTTTAAGTGACAAATGTATAAAAAGAATGACTTAATACTAAACACCAGCCATAACATTAGCGTGGCTGTGATTATCTAAACAAAATATCAAGCATTATACAGTATTTTATTGCAGAACAAACAAAGTGCATGTATTTTCTTCGTTTTTCCTTCAGTTTTTCCTTCTCAAAATACCTTCCCCTGTTTACGGCTAGGGCTATATTTACGTGACGAGCCAATGTACTGGAAAGTTTCCATTTACGTGCTCCTCATGTAATCCCTGTTTTACAAAGCTATGTTTTGCATAGTCAAAAAACACTGTCAGGAGACGTCTTCCTCACTCTTTTCATCAGGACAAGATAGATCTGAACTCTTGATATCCACAGAAGTTAAAGCTGCCATTACTGCTGCTGCTGCTGAAACAAGGTGAGAGTGCAAAATAGATGAATTCTTAGTTCTCTGTTCTCAGAATATAGTATGGTAGATTATGGATGAGTTTACATAAACAGCTGTGTTTATAATAATAGCAGTGTGTTTTAAAAAAGTGAGTAAAGCTCAAAATCCTTCCAGAATCTTCTATTCCAAATCAAAACATGTACAAAAAATGTGTTATTCCTTTACAGTGAAGAAAAGGATTAATTTATTTATATTATTATTATGAACACAACTGAATATTAAAAGAACTTTTTTAAAAAAAACCCACAGGCTATTTTCTTCTGTTCCTCTCAATATTTGTCTAATCACATTAAAGTATATGTTATTACTCCTTCTGTATTGTCTGCAGGAGCCGTCCTCTGCAACAAGATGAAGAACATGCTCATAATGTTGCCTCTGCTCCTTCATTCTCACGTGGAAGCAGTTGGTTTACGTGTGCCAAAATATGTCCACTACAGCTGGCTGTCCGTGACATGGCAGACTGCACGGGACCACTGCAGAAGATACCACACTGACCTGGTCACTATCAGAGATGCAGAAGACAATAAGCACTTTTTTATTGCCCAAGGGTGGATTGGTTTGTACCGAGACAGTCCCACCTCTGAGTGGAAATGGAGCTTCAGAAATGAACCAGCCAACTTCACTATGTTTCCAGGCAAGGTATTTTCATTTTAACAGTGGGAATTGGACTATTGAGCGCACCTGAATATAAACCACACCCACTAAATTTAAAAATAAAAACTTTTTTTGTACATACATAGGCCGCACAGAAAGACACAGAAAGATTTTTTAAAAACTTTTAATTAAATAAATGTTTTTTTCCGAACAGTGCCTGTAACACGGCTGGTTTAAAAAAATAAAAAATACAGTAGCCTACCGGAAAAGACATTGAATATCTTCATCATACTCCGTACACAAAGCCCCTGGTACTCCAGAGACATCAGTAAAGACATCAGTTATTACTGATGTGTAAGGAGTACCAGGGGCATTGTGTACGGGGTACCAGGGGCACGAACCCACAGTGGGCTCGTGGATTGGTGGTGAATAGCCCAGGAGGGGGGCTTAACGGTGGGCGAACGTGCACGAGAGGTGAGCGGGGAGCAACCGTGGTGCTCAGGGTGTCTGGTTTCGCTCTCTCCCAGCCCCTGGTACTACACGCGCTCACATACAACTGCGCACAGGCTCCACGCTTTGACTCCTGCTACTTCACCCCAGACTCTCTCTTTCCACGGCAGTGTGTTTGATTCTACCTGGTGATGAGTTATGTCTATGCGGACTTGGTACCCCGCAGCTCCGGGAAGGGCGTCCAGTCCAGCATATAGGAAACGTAGCCCAACACGAGGACTACGCTCCTGACTTCCGCACGCCATATATCCTGATCGAAACTCAAGGTGGGAACCAGCTACTGCTGGTTCTATTAGTCTTTCGCTCCTATAAACCAGGTCAGGGAATACTGCAGGCCTCCACCTAAGTTTCCCCTCCGGCTAAGAGGCAGGTCCGTGTTTTCAGTATGATAAAAACCCTCAGAGGCGCTCCATCCTGCTAAGCCCGGCAGGCTCACCGGCCGGGACAGAACAGGGTAGGAGACATTGAACCCCCCTGCCTCCCCGGCGGGGAGAGGAGAGTTGGGTACCCAGAGGCGCGCGGTGGGACCCCCACACCGTGCTGCGTAAAAGCTGACAAGCAGCCGGGAGGAACGGCCCCCCCCACCAGACTGGCGCGCGCGCCGCCCCGTGCATACACACGGAGCTAAGCGCGCGGGCCCCCCCAGTGGCAGAGAGCTCTCCCCGGCGGTCAGTTTCCCGGCCCAGGCTAAGTTCATCAGTCATCATGACCTAACCTTTGAGACAAGCATATTACACAGTACTATGACAGGATCAACCAGGAAGCCCGTGTGGCTGAGCGGGGCGCCACCGCTCAGCTGGTTTCACCATACTGCCCCGGGCCCAGGGCAGCAGGCTTGAGTCGAGTCCCCCCGGGCAGGGGTGGCTCTTAGTCAGGCTTTGAGAGAACGTGTGGCGAGGCTCCGTCATATGGGGCGTCTGGGTCTCGCTTCCCGGGGAGAGGCCGCCCTCCCCCGGACCGCAGAGGCGAACTCGCAATGCGCAGGAACCATCCACCCTGGACCGGAGATGGAACCAGGCAGAGGCCCTGCGAAGGCGAGTCACGTAAGCCCATCGGCCAGCACTCGAGATCGGATACAGAGGAACCGCGATTTGGACCTATCTCTGTTTCTGAAAACCAGGTTTCTGAAATCCTGCCCAAAGGTCGAGCGCTGTGTCGGGGGAAAGTGCAACTGGCCGCGCAGCGTGGCCAAAAACGCTTCAGGCCGGGACTCCCGGGCTGAAGCCCCTCCCCACGCTGCGTGGCGAAACTGATACTTTTTTTTACTTTTTTTTTTTTTTTTTTTTCTACGCTTTTTTTTTTACGGAGTACCAGGGGCATTATATTTGCCCCTGGGCCCTCCAGCAGGAGTGAAGAAGAAGTCCAAATCACGTTGTTTTTTGGGTTTTTTTTTTGGTTTTTTTTGTTGTTGTTTTTTTTGTGTCCTATCATGGTTGCTGGTTTATGGGTTTAGGTGACTCACTTTTATCAGATAAAAGGGCTATGTTTTACCTGGGACAGGCTTCCCAGAGCTGGAGCAATAAATATGATTTTCAGCCATGGTGAGTGTGGGATACTAAGAGGAGCAGTGTGGATGACAAAGTAAAGAAATAAGTAAGAAAATGACTGACTGACTGACTGAATAAATGAATGAATGAATAAATAAATAAATAAATGTACAAATGCTTATTATGAAAATTTATTTTATTCTTCATCCATTCAAATGATATTTGTAGTTCTTTTTAGTGTGGTAAATTTCATTGCAAGGCACAGCACAAAGAGCCACACCACACTCACTGCACCTGTACCGTGTCTGTACTCTGCCTTTGGGGCGAGATTGATCTGAGCAAACAACACAATCTGGACGTTGATGGGTTTGGTAAAGCCAGTGACGTTCAGTCAGTCTGAGTGGCATCTCTCCCCCCTCTGAGGAAGGCCGCCCTCCTTTGCTACTTTCCACCTTGGTGTGACCTGCCAGTAGTTCAGTCATAATGTCCTGGATGAAGGCCTTTAGTGACTTGTGTGAGTCCGGGGTACACTTAGAATATATGATGTGCGAGTTGACAACACAGATGCTTATAATGGCATTGAAAATGCGGTTGTACCACTTCCTTGACCGATGTGGAAATAAGTAGTTTTTCATCCTCTGATCAGATCTGTCTACTCCCCCCATAAAGCTGTTGTACTTGTCAACACACACTGGTCTGTTTATTGTGCGAAACCCACTAGGGCTGTTTTTGTTCTGATTCTCTTATGGACACAGCCACTCCCATGAAGTGTTGATAACATTGTGAGGCGTTTAGTGTCATGCCACGCATAAGCCAGCAGTTTGCCCTTCACTGGGTCATCTCCTTGTTTCAACCGTAAGGCAGGGGGTCTTAAGCTTCTTGGCATTCCTTGCCTTGTGCACCTTACTGTCCCACATAAACCAGTGTCACGTTCAGCTAATTCACTGGCAATGGCTGGTGACATGTAGTAGCTATCCATGTATACCTCGTGCCCTTTATCTTTGTATTGACTGAGTAGTTCACGGACTACTGCGTGGGTGGCACTTACGTCACTGGCTGCATCAGTATGCTGTCCAGTGTGCATAAACCACTGTAGAACATAACCCGACCTGCTTTCACTCAAGACATATGCTCTGTAGCAATATTTATCTGGTTTTCGGGATTATAGATTTTTAGGGTTGATCTCCCTTGAATGCTATTGTCATCTCATCTAGGGAAAGCTCCTTGAGAGGGCTGTAAACTGCTGAAAAGCGAGGGATTATTGTTCTAATTATTCCACGCACTTTGAAAAGTCTGTCATGCCCTGGCTGATCTTTTCTCACATACTCGTCATTATTGGCAAAATGCAGAAAAGACAAGATGCTTTCAAATCTGTTCCTAGACATTACCTTGCCAAAACCAGGAGTGTATGCTGGCCAAAATGATGCCCAATAATCCTCAATCTCAGGCTTCTCTACAAGCCCCATAGACAGATGCAAAGACAGGAAAGCTTTCATTTCAGACACAGATACATCATACCACTTATGAAACCTGGACTGTGGCTGCAGCTGGCTTGAGGCTAAAACCTGGTGAGCATATCTGTTAGTCTCATTTGTAACAAGGTTCCAAAACAAATCATCCAAAAGAGGGACAGAAAATCTATTGGATGAGCATTTGTCAGATCTCTCTCCCCTGTATAGCCAACATATTCATCAAAAGGCTTTATCCACTCCTGATAAACTTCCAGGTCTCTTATGTGTTCCCAGCCCTCATCATTGGTGATGTGCGTAAAGCAAAAGCCTCTCCCTCGCCGTCCTCTGCTCCCACTCCGGCCTCCTCTCCCTCTCCTGCTAGGAATGCTCGGTGCCCTTTGAAGACCGTCAGAAACTCGAAGCACAGGGTCAACAGCATGGCCAGAAAACCGCTCACCCCCACTGGCACCTTCGCTGGCGCTGCTGTCCTCACCCTCCCGTAGTTCAGAGGGTCCCTCGGAGTCAGAGTCCGCAGCAAATGCCGCCGCTGCTTCATCACATTTACCACTCGTGGGTGACAGGTCCATAGCAAAAGCCTCTCCCTCGCCGTTCTCTGCTCCCACACCGGCCTCTTCCACTTCCAGTCTTTTGTAAACTGTCGGAAAAATGTCAGCACAGGTTCAGCAGAAAGGCCAGAAACACCGCTCATGCCTGCTACAACGCACCCTCAACGCGGCCATCGTGACTCGCCTGTAGTTTTCCGGGAATAAAAAGGTCGCCCCCGGAGTCAGAATCGGCAGCAAATGGAACTACAGCTTCATGAAATGTCCTCTATTCTCTCAAATAAAGAATGAGCAAATAAAGAAGCAAGTGCGAGAACAAACTAACAAACACTTTGTTTGACAGTGTAAAAAGAAGCACCAGATTTCAATATTTACTTGGTGATTACAGTCTGGTGACCTTTGTCCTCACACTGAATATGAATGCTTTATTGCTGTTGAGTTATTGATTTATTGGTTGATTTATTTATTTAGTTTTTTGTTTTTTGTCAAGGACGATGCACACAATAGAGGAAACCTTACAAAAGCCAAAAAAAAAAAAAAAGCTATAGATTTTCCTCACTATTTACCTCTACCACGTCGTGTCGCAATTGGGCGACTTTGGCGCTTAAAGGGTTAATATAAAATATCAACAACTATACATTTTACTATTAAATAAAATGGTAAATATGCTTCTCATTAGACCCCCTGCTCAGTCTAAGTATATTAAAGCACATTTCATTTCATGTGTGTACTTTTTCCTGCATTTGCAGATGATCCAGATGATGGAGAAGACTGTGTTTACAAGGAACCAGCTGATAATGGAAGATGGAGCACCAGAAAATGTGGGGACCGTCTTGATTTCTACTGTGCAGATGAATGGCTGGTTCTTGTGAAAATGAGAAAAACGTGGGAGGAGGCATTAGAACACTGCAGGTCTCTGGATGTGATTGACCCAACCCTCTACCAGAACTACAGCTACGACCTGGTCACTCTGGTCACTGAAGAGGAGCATAACCACGCCCGAACCATGACACAACATGCTTCAATAGACGGGGTAAGACCACTACTCCAGTTTTAAAATGTGATTCTGTATATCATCTTCATTTATTGATTGTAAATGTGTGGTAGGTGTGGACCGGGCTCAGGTTTCTGGGAGATCAGTGGACGTGGGTCGGTGGAGAGGAAGTCCAGTATGTGGATATAGACAAGTGCCCTAGTGACCAGCGCTGTGGCTTACTGGAGAAGACAGGCACCAGTCTCTACAATCTGTCAACGTGTCAGGAAAAAAACAACTTCTTCTGCTACAAGAGACGTCCGGCAGTGTAGACATCAAAGACATCTGGCATTTTCTGTACTTTTGTGAACTATTTAACATTTTAATAGCATGCACGTAGATTTCACAGCTTTGTGCATTTTCCTTGACGTAACGTAGATTTAGACAGTTAGGCTGTTGATCTATTTGAATGACAGGTCAGCAAATGCATGTCATGACCAGACCACAAAGCTGAACTGCTCCAGTGCCTGAATGAATATGTAAAATGTGGTGTTTTCTTCAGAGAGCGCAAAATCCAAGGCTTAGAAAATGCAAATGGATTCATGTAGAGGCTGTAATCTGAGTTATTATTATGAGCTATGTGTGAACTGTTTGCAGAGGGAAGATTGAAATCTGAAATCATTTTTGAAAGAGAACATTTGGGACCATACAACATACATTCATAATAGGCTGATGTGACGTGGTGACAACTAAGAGCTAAATTTGACTTCTTTTCCTTGTATCTGGCCTATATTTCAGTGAACAGTAGTTTTTGCTGCAGGTGTCTTTCACCAGGTGTGAGCGGTGTGTAGTGACAAACTCAAGAGAGATGACAGACCCATAGGAGGTGGGGAACAGGTCTTGTTGTGGAAGCAGGTGGAGCAGGCCGCTATGTACTGAAGACCACCAAAACTGCCATGATCTAATTTGCCCCAGTGTCTGAAAATCAACCAAAAATAGATGAGGAACATTTTGCAATTTAGTTTGGAGGTAAGCATTTTATGTAGCACCCAATCATTGCCACCAGAGGGCAGACTTTCCTAAGAATTATAAGACAAGGAAACAACTAAAACGAGAAGCTGTTCCTCCATAGACAGACATATTACAAATGTTTTGCTGCCATCACGCTGCTCTCAGACTAAGATACTTTTTTTGTTTTTAAATAGTAAAGTCGTCTTAATATGACCCTAATACTGAAAACGTCTTCCTTCATGCTCCAACGCCCAGGTCACACAGTAACCTGCAAGCTTTCATTGTTTTGTTTTATTTTTTTAATAAACCTGAATTTGCCACAACCAAAGTTTAGAGCGTACCTTAAACTTGTAGCTCAGACTAATGCAATCCCACATATATAATACATGTATGAATAAACTACAACATTTATTTGATACATGTTGTAGTTTAGAGAGGTGAAAATCAGAATGTCTTCATGGCACAGGTTTTTAGCTTACTGTGCTGGTGTAAACGTCTTTTGACTAAAGCCCTTTTAATGACCCATATGTCTGAAAACAAATCAGCCTGGTGATTTATATTTTCTTTTGCATAAACCATACATTCTGGTAATGGACCTCTAGCTTACCCTTACCTTGTGGCTATGACACAGTGCTAAGGATACTGAGGGCTTGAAACAAGAACAGAAAAGCAGTCGCTCTTGCAGCCTGCCATAGATATTGCACTAAACCCTGAATACCAATAATGCTTGAAATAAAATCAAACTACTCCTTTGTTCCTCTCTATGACTCTTTAAGTTGAGTGGTTCTATCTGCTCATTTAAGATAAATGTCTGGGTTTTGAGGCAATACGAAACCCAGACATTTCTAAACAGATTCCTTAAAGGTGCCCAATGTTATAGTATGTTGTAATATAATTGAACCAAATGGAACACAAAAGTCTAAATTATGTTTTCAATAGTGCACATGTTGATAAAATAACATTTGGAAAAAAGTCATGTCAAGCTTTATCGAACCCAGTGGAAGGACTCATTGTAGTCTCATGACAACCTGTTGTGTGGACAAACTGAGCACTCAACATCAATAAGTCAGGATTGAGAAATGCAAGGAGAAGTATGATGGGAGTGTTTATAGACCGCTAATCTTGTCCCAGCACAAATCATGACAGTACTAGGAAACTGGTGTTAGTAGGTGAAGGCACCTAGCTATGAGAAAGCTGAGCGTGTGGAGCACTGAAATTATGGGTCTCAAGAGCGATAAGTCCCGGAGACTACAGCACTAGCAATATTAGCATTAGCAACATAAGGCTAAGCCCTAGCAACGTAAGGCTTACATCTGTTTGCAATTCGTTTAAAATGTAACGAGACAAGAGAAACGGACCACAATGCTAATAAAAATATAGTGAATAGAAAGTTAGTTACCAGTCTAGAAGATAAGCAGCCAGCTCAGAGTCCAGTTTTAGACCAATGCAGTCACATAGTTCTCTCCATCTTTGGAATGCGGTTCCAATATTTATTCGCGTTTTATTTCTTTTATCGTCCCATTTGCGCTTTTCTGGTCTCTTTACTCCTTCTGTTTTCCTTTGTTTATGACGTTTAGCAGTGTATGCAGTAACAGCTAATGCAGGCATAGCTACCTTGCCCTCTGAGACTTCGGCCGTCATGTTGTCTCTGTTTACCAGTTGTGCACGCGCAGACCATGGCAAAGACATTGTACAGCAACAGCCAATGGGGTTCTCTGTTAAGTCCCTGGGCGTCAGTATCAATCAATTATACGTCAGTCAGCATTCATTAATGATTGTTACGACCTGGCTCTAGTAGCCATAACAACAAGGAGACACAGTTTGGAAATACGAAAATAACTGATTTATTAAACCGAAAATAAACTCAGAGTAATCACAAATGCATGGAAATGGCAAATCAGTAGAGTCAGTAGTGTAGAGAGGGCATGGATGTGTGAGTGTGTGGTGCGAGATGTTGAACGGTGTGAAACATAAATACGAAAACAGGACAGCCGCCACTGATGTGGAGCAGTCAGCGCGGGTCGAGAGAAAGCCAGGTTACAGAATGGAGGGCTTTATACTGCGCCATGGGACTGTAGCCCCCCCCGCTTTCAAAATATTAGATGATATGCTCTGTCTTTACATTTTCTGGATAAGGTATGAAATGTATTTCTGTCACTCGGTGAGGCAAGCAGTACGCCTGACTCATGGCAGAGGGCGCTTGTGAGCCCATAGATTGCACTACCTACAATCTTCATCGTTCTTGAACTTGTAATTTCAGACTTGAAATTTCCTTTACAATCCACCTTATCAAAATGGAAGATTACATATCCAAACTGAAAAAATCGCAAATCTGGACTTTCGATCAAAGCAAGAGGTAATTACAAAAGGAAGACCAACGCCGGAGCTCAGAGGTTTGCTTCAGACGACGGGAAAGAACGCTCTTTTCAAACAGAGTGGTACACCCAAAACTGGCTTTGTGGATGTCCAACGAGAAAACGCCTTTTCTGCTTTCCCTGTCTTCGATTTTCAACGAGTGACAATGTCTGGACTCAATTTGGATATTGTTACATGAAGAATTTGCCTAGAAGCCTCAGCAAACATGAACAATCATCCATGCACATTCAAGAAAGTAAAGGTAGGACCATAAACTTTTATTATTTCTAGTTAGAAATAGGCTCAATTAAATTTAATTTTGCCCACAAAGGAATTATGTGTAAACATTTGTTAAGACTGCTGATATACAACATAATCACATAAACTTTGTCTAGCGAATAAAAAAGCACACGTGACTTCACGGAGTAGTGATTTGTTCTAGAGCGTGACAGCATTCGTAGTGAACAAATCACAGTTTTCTCTCACGCTCACCCTCAGAACTGATTGAGACCCACACTCTGGTGTACGTAAAAGTGCACGGTTCAAGCCCTGGGAGGCCGATGGAGAGGGCGCAGTAATAGGCTTTCTGTGGACACAGAGCACGCAGCCGTGCCGTAAACATATTATTAATATATTATTAATTCTTTCCCTGCCATGGACGGTCATTTTTGTCGTTTCATTCCCAACCATAGCCTGCCATAATGACAATTACCGAGCTTTTATTGTCAAATGACAGAGGATAGCCGTATGCACCTGGGGAGATACAAAATAAGCTATATACTAAATAAGTAAGAATCAAGAGTGGAAACTAATCACAAAAAGTATGTTTATTTGAGTAAATGCAGAGCAGAAAGTCAAATTTCCTGGTCCCACCTCACCAGCCATGAACCTCACTGCACGTCACTGCAAATATAATGCAAAATTTTGCTTTACATATCACGCTGAGGAGTTAAAAACAACTCACTGCTGCGTCTGCATCAATGTTCAGTGCAGTCATCGTCTGGTAACGGCTGTAACTGAATCAGACTCCGAAGAAATCCAGTTCGGTCTGCCCCGTTTCAATCTAAGGTAAGTTCATGCGAAAAAGAATTAGAGGAATAAAATATAGAAAATAGGAACCTGTTGTGTCCCAATAGGGCAAAAGAATTCACTGTTAAAGCGTCTTCCCACAAGAGAAGCAGCGACTGTGGGTCATTTCCTTTGAGTGTTTAGATCACTTTAACAGCACTTTAAAAGTACTTATCTGAACACAAGCTGCAAGTTTTGGCCACTCGTATTACAGTCTTATTACTGTAGTAGTTAGGTCACTTCAAAACTCAGTAAAGATACGATTAACAGCTACAGCTCAGTCGATAATACATCTCGACGTTGCATTTATTTGATCTTACCTTTGATGAAAAGTTTAGTGTGGTGCTGTGATTACATAATTGTATAACGAGCTAACACTCGGTTTATATTAGAGCAACAATTACTGATTAATATTGACATTTCTGACTCAAAAATAGTCTCTGCCAGGTTCGCTCCGTTACTGTCATAGCTTCACAAGAATCTCCTCACAGTCCGATGAATGTGGTTGAATATAACTACAGTATGTCACAGTTATATTCTCATAAAATCAGTTGTTTCTGTCGGTGTGGCTCTTGTGTTTGCCTACCAGGACAGAACAGAGACTAGTAGGTTTAATGCCTAATCCAGTCTTTCCTCCTGTTTTCCCTGGGGATACTCTTTGAACAAACATAGTCCAGGGCCATCTCCTCATATTTAATCCCATCTGCAAAACGATTCATAATCTGGTCTCTACACTGACGGCAGCGGAGCACAGTAGTTTTTGCCCACAGGAAACATTTCACAGAGAATGTGACGTCACGTGAAAATTATAAATTGTGTATGAAAACTATCACTACGCACAAATATTTAGGCTACACAGAATAGCTGTTTTCGGTCCTTTGT